>JAFVLL020003485.1:0-22752 GCA_021397915.2 Tor tambroides | reverse complement strand
GTAGCACCGCGGTCCTGTGAGGCACGACATTTCGTTCCACTGTATGTCCCCACATGCAGCGGAATGACAATAAAGCTCAACTTGACTTGACTTGACTTGAGATTTTCACTGCTTGGGTTCGTGTTCCTGCGCTAATGAATGGTAGCTTTATTACGCGTCAGCTTCTGTTAAATGTAAATAAATTTGCATAACAAGAGGGACGCTTTGCACTTTCCCTGCCATGTACATTTTTGACTGGTTGTTTACTATTCTCGATGAAAACTGCAGAAAACTACTATGATGCATGGATACACATTTTTAATAAACTGATAAATCAATATGAATTATCAATTTAGCAATGTGTGAATTTTTAATAAACGAATACATTGGTCTATTATAAGTAAATCGAACGCAACGTAAGTAGCCTATAAGTCTAAATAAAAATAGAAACTCCTGATAGCAATTATTTGCACATCCTGTAAGTCACTGTCAAATGCGAAAGGCTACTGGTTGGGTTAGAAACTGTCTGCAGAGTTCAATGTAGTTCACTGTCGTTGGCAAGAACTATCGTCCATCCTGTTGGGCAGTAATCCAAGGTACCACTATCTAATCTAAACAAGAAGTTTTTAGAATCAGAGAACTTTCCGTCCGCCTACTTTATTTGACACTTTCAAACTCAAGTTTTCCTTCCAAGCAAGGAAGAAGGAAAAAGATACAAGAAGATAGGCTACAGTTCATAACGCACAATCCCCAGCTAATTCGTCAGCAATTCGTCACTTTTTTTTTAACTTGAACAAGAAAAGAGCTGGGGGGATACGTTACACAATTTAAAGTTAAGCATAAATTATAACACTGCTATAATAAATGGAGTATAGAGTTTCAAGAATTTATGTTACATGCCATGAAGCATTTTTTTAAAAATCGATACGAAAAAAAAATATATATATATATATATATATATATATATATAGTGTCAACAACCATGGAAAAGCCAACAATATCATGGGTTATTGGAATTACTTTATTAAATGCACGGTGTATTACCGTAAAATGGTTATCTGATTCTAGAAGCCTCAGGGTAAACGTATAAAAGGTTGAGATATCCCACACTGGGCGCAAGCAAAGAATGGGCACACTAGCACACAAAAACTCTATACAAAGCCACGCCCACCGAGTCAGCGCTACGTGCTTTAAAGATGGCGGCATGTGTGAGTGTGGGATCTGATGTTTTTATTAGCCTCAAGTTTGTGATTTGAAGTTCTGTATTTAGGCAGACGCTAAACGTCAGGTTTTCGTAGATCGCTTAGTCTCGCGCTCTCCGTCGTTCAGATGTGTGAGGGCAGATAGACGGGGATGTGATCGGTCACCGCGCTCGGAGAGGTAGAGTTGGTGGCCAGTTTGACATGCTAAAACTGACAGCTGTAATCAGCTAGCTGTTCACGTACACTTAAGGGCATCGTGCACGAAACCTTCAGCAAATGTGACCTGTGCTTCCAACATTACGCAGCCAGCAGGTGATAACCTGCTAGTCAGATCACAGCCATAGCTGCTCTCTAGTCATACGTTTAGAAAGTAAGATTAGGTGCTTTGCCATTGTTAGCAGGTGACCTGACAGTCACTGAATGCTTCTGCTTCCATTAACTACATTAACACCTTACGACACCATATCTAAACCAGTCTTGTGTGTTTAGTAGAGTTTACATCGCTTTTATTTACTTTGCCAAGCATCTGCAGCATTTTTTGAAGCCCGGAAAGCCATTTTAATGAATTGCTTGTGGTAGTAGTTTTGACTGGTGGTCTGTCTATCTGAACAGGACAGGATTCAAGCCCTTAATGACTGAAACTTTTCACGGTGTAATTCATTTTTTTGGTTTCTGGTCATTTTTCCAGTATTATTTTGTGGTAGTAGAATGCTATCCCGAGCTTTAAGAAAATCCCTTTCCTATGGAAATCCGGTAGTGGCGGGTTTCACTGGGAGCTATTGTAGTCGTCTGTGTTTTCATCAGACCGCCGTGTGTAAAGTTGCTTCGCAAGCTGAACGTGGCTTCAAACCGGCGAAGGTGGCTGTTGTGACTAAAACCACACGATATGAATTCGAGCAGCAGAGATATCGCTATGCGGGACTGTCGGAGGAGGATCTCAAACAGCTGGTAAGCGGATACTTGTGAAGACTGAAGAGGTGAATACACCTGTTAATCTTTGTGCATTGATCAGATACACCGGTTTATCTTGTTACAGTGCTTTTAAGGCGGGTGCTGTATTAAAATAGACGTAAAGTCTCTTAAGGTGATGTTAACCACAGACTTTTGACTTTATTTATAGATTACATTTTTTGTACTTGTTTATAAATTCGAACCCGCTAAAAACCCAAATAATAAATTTAGAATTAATGTTTTCTTTAAAACACTTGTAAAATGCTCATAATTCAAAATCTGTCCACCGCCGTTGATGTCATTGTAATATTTGCATACTGAAAAAGGTGACTCCACCCACTTTTCCAGCAGCTTTGGTTTAGGAATTATTTTTCCCATGGGTATTTACAAAAAAAGTCTTGATTGAAGAGTTTTAAGCCATGAAACAACCAGCTATGAGGTGAATTACAACATTACAAACTTTGATTTGAAGCAAAAAAGTTTTACAAACTACAATCCCATGAAGCATTGCAAATAGCAATCAAATTGAAAACGATGCAGACATTGAACTGTTGACATATTTGATGTTTACTTTGAGTAAGTAAAAAAACTGACTGATTGGTGAGTTCAGAACCGCCTACTAGCATTCTACTCTTGCTGTTTTTACAACATCTATTTATGGCATAAATAGTAAGAGTAGTACACTTTTATGCATTTCTAAATTCAGCACATATCATTTGTTATGCTCCATGGGAGTGGACAACCACTAAAGAGTTATTTTGGCACAATTTTGCTTGTTGCCATTATCAGAATGGTGGAAATTTATTTGCAGAATTATGGGTAATGTATTTTTTTCTCCAAAAATTCCACTGATTTTTAAAATAATAAGTTGAAATAATAACAACCTCACAGTAGATCTGTTGTTATAAGTTTAAAAGTTATCTTTAAAATTAATTCCCTTATGGAGAAAATGAATAGGAATTTTACTTTGTGAATCCTGACCATTGTATTCTATTCTGTGTGGTGTTTGTTTATAAATTGTGTGCAAATTTCCATAATTGGGAAGAATCCGTCTCTCTCTCTCTCTCTCTCTCTCCACGCCTTCTCTTGCTTCACCCCTCCCTCTATCTATGTTCATAAAAATATTATATCTGTATGTATTTGGATGTCTATCATTTTATCTAATACTTTTGACTTCACTACTGTTTTACCATAATGACTGACTCTAAACTTGACAGTGTTTTATAGAAAAAACTTATATTTCTCAATAAAAGAACGAAGTCAGTTAATATTTTACCTTCCTTTTCTACTGGTGCTATTGTCAGTTCAAAATGGGCTGAAGTATTTAAAAGGCCACCAACAATGCCTGCAGCAAAACTGTACAGAGTCCAACTAACACCCCATTATACACAATGTGACGGTGTTTGTTTTTTTAAGAAGGAATACACTGTTTATGATATGTAATCTGTCTTCTACTTATCACAGCTTGCCTTGAAAGGATCCAGTTACAGTGGGCTTCTGGAGAGACACAATATACACACCTTCAATGTCGGACAGATTGTGGACAGCCTACAGTAAGATGATGATCGAAAATGGAAATTCTGACAGTATTTGAAGTATTTGTCAAACAGTTTTCAAAACCATGCTTCTTTTATCTTTGTAGGAAAGAAGGGATTGAGGTGCGCGTTGTCAAAAGAGGCGAGTATGATGAGGACACAGTACGATGGGCCGATGCCATCATCTCTGCTGGAGGTAAAGCTCAGGATTTGCTTTTTATGTTTGATCGTTTTAACTGTACACCAGTTGACACATGAGAAATTTCATGTGCTTCTTTTCTCTTTTGTCAAATTCTAACAGCCTTGTTTATGTCATAGGTGATGGCACCATGCTACTAGTTGCCAGTAAAGTGTATGATAAGAACAAACCTGTATTGGGGGTCAATACAGACCCAGAAAGGTAATAAACTATCCTATAATGAGTTGACATTTCTTGTTTGTTTTATAAATATATAATGTAGCTGTTTTTGTAGGTCAGAGGGTCACCTGTGTTTACCTGTGCACTATACACATGCCTTTTCTGAGGCCTTACAGAAACTCAGGAAGGGTGAGTTCAGGTGGGTACTTCTTGTTTACTGTTGCTTACGGTCAGCAGTAATCCAATTTTGCTATCTAATCCAATTTGCAGTCAGTTGTTTTCTTCCACACCTCTTGCAGAAGCACTTAGCAAAAGTACTTTGCCCTCTTGTAAAGAAGTTCTAGTTCAAGTGAGCAATTCTTATTAAAAATAAGTTTGATATAGACTGTGTACCTCACTGGAAAGCTAATGTTACTAGCTAATAACTGTTTCTTATGGGACAAGGATTGGTTTTCCTTTTGGAGGAGGTGCTTGGCAGCTCAGAAAGCCAAATCCTCCATTAAGCCGTATTCAAGGCTAGGGACGTTTTTTGTGTGTGTGTCAAAAAAGAAATTTGTCCACTAAAATTATAGTTGAATATAATTGAATTAAATCTATTCATTCTGAGGATTAGTGCATGACATTACAAATAAAATCCACCCCAACCAATTATATAAAATGATTAAATGTTTGTTAATGTTCCATGATGTACCCCTCTATGTCTTTCTTTTCTTTTTTTTTAAAAAAAAAGTAACTATCTTCGCTAGGTGGCAGTGGCGTCAGCGCATCCGGATGTACTTGGAGGGCACCGGGATCAACCCGACTCCAGTGGACCTGCATGAGCTGCAGCTGAGCCTCGAGCAGCACAGCAAGGCGCACCGCATCTCCACAGACACTCAGAACAGTACGAATCATGTTGTACTCATTGCAATCTCAATATGACGCCACTCTCTGCTGCTCTTTTGAATCTCACAAATAATGTCGAAAAATTGTTTCACAGCAAAAATAGGAGAAAAAATTCATTTCATTTCATTACTGTATTACAATGAGAATACTTTTTTTTTTTTTTTTTTTAATGGAAACATGCTTAATTGCATAAAATATAATAGAGATAAAAAATAATATAAAATATATTTAAATATTAAATATAAAAAATATATAATTAAATATGCTGTGCTTATTTTCATTACTGTATTAGTGTTGGTGGACATGGGCTTATGTTTTGTGTAAATTAAAATTAAATTAACAGACTGAAAAAATGGCTTAATTTTTGCAACTATATACAGGTGCATCTCAATAAATTAGAATGTCGTGGAAAAGTTCATTTATTTCAGTAATTCAACTCAAATTGTGAAACTCGTGTATTAAATAAATTCAGTGCACACAGACTGAAGTAGTTTAAGTCTTTGGTTCTTTTAATTGTGATGATTTAGGCTCACATTTAACAAAAACCCACCAATTCAACAAATTAGCATACTTCATAAGACCAATAAAAAATTTTTTTAGGGAATTGTTGGCCCTCTGGAAAGTATGTTCATTTACTCTATATGTACTCAATACTTAGTAGGGGTTCCTTTTGCTTTAATTCAGCGTGGCATGGAGGGGATCAGTTTGTGGCACTGCTCAGGTGTAATGGAAGCCCAGGTTGCTTTGATAGCGACCTTCAGGTCATCTGCATTGTTGGGTCTGGTGTCTCTCATCTTCCTCTTGACAATACCACATAGATTCTCTATGGGGTTCAGGTCAGGCAAGTTTGCTGGCCAATCAAGCACAGTAACACCATGGTCATTGAACCAGCTTTTGGTACATTTGGCAGTGTGGGCAGGTGCCAAGTCCTGCTGAAAATGAAATCAGCATCTCCATAAAGCTTGTCAGCAGAAGGAAGCATGAAGTGCTCTAAAATTTCCTGGTAGATGGCTGCGTTGACTGGACTTGATAAAACACAATGGACCAACACCAGCAGATGACATGGCAGCCCAAATCGTCACTGACTGTGGAAACTTCACACTGGACTTCAAGCAGCTTGGATTCTGAGCCTCTCCAGTCTTCCTCCAGACTCCAGACCTTGATTTCCAAATGAAATGCAAAATTTACTTTTATCTGAAAAGATTACTTTGGAGCACTGAGCAACAGTCCAGTTCTTTTTCTCCTTAGCCCAGGTAAGATGCTTCTGATGTTGTCTCTGGTTCAGAAGTGGCTTGGTAGCCCTTTTCCTGAAGACGTCTGAGCGTGGTGACTCTTGATGCACTGACTCCAGCTTCAGTCCACTCCTTGTGAAGCTCTCCCAATTGTCTGAATCGGCTTTGCTTGACAGTATTCTCAAGCTTGTGGTCATTCCTGTTGCTTGTGCACCTTTTCCTACTCAATTTCTTCCTTCCAGTCAACTTTACATTTAATATGCTTTGATACAGCACTGTGAACAGCCATCCCTTTCAGTAATGACCTTCTGTGAATTACCCTCTTTGTGGACGGTGTCAATGATTGTCTTCTGGACCATTACCAAGTCAGTAGTCTTCCCCATTATTGTGGTTTGAAAGAACAAGAGATACCCTGTAGCGATGGTCATTTAATGAAACTCAAATGTAAATATTCTAATATTTTGAGATACTGATTTTTGACTTTCATGAGCTGTAAGCTCTAATCATCAAAATTAAAACAAAAAAAACTTTTGAAATGTTTTACTTTACATGCAATGAATCTAAAATATATGAAAGTTTCACTTTTTGAAATAACTTACAAGAAAAAATGAACTTTTCACGGCATATATATATATATATATATATATATATATATATATATATATATATATATTTGAATTATTATAGTTATATTGAATTTTTCATTTTTATTTATATTCATTTTTGGTTCTGATTCAATGTTTTAATTTAATTTCGTTTTAGTTTTTTCACTTGAAGTTTTTTTTTATTATTATTATTTTTTTTATTATTATTATTATTATTATTATATATAAATCTACTGGCATTTTCATGTTTAATGCACCTGGATTGTTTCATAATAGTATGTATCAAAAGGTTTACAAATGTTATTTAAAAAATAACTTATTTTACATTCTGGAGTCATTTTCCTAGTTAGGTGTTTTTATTTGTTAACAAGCACGTTTTCACTTATGTTTAGTTTTATGTTAAAGGAATAGTTCACCTCAGAAATGAAAATCGTCATCATTTACATCATTCCAAACCGGTATAGGTTTCTTTCTTATATTGAACACAAAAGATATTTTAAAGAATTTTGAAAAACCAAACAGTTGTTGGTCCCTATTGACTTCAATAGTAGTGAAAGAAAAATTATGGAAGTCAATGGGGACCATCAATTGTTTGATTACCAGCATTCTTCAAAATATCTTCTTTTATGTTCAACATAAGAAAGAAACTTGTACAGGTTTGGAACGACATGAGGGTGAGGAAATGATGACAAAATTTTCATTTTTGAGGTGAACTGTTCCTTTAAGAGCAGTAACACTGCACCCAGCAACACTGCACCCAGCTTTGATTACTTTGTAAGAATATTTTACTCTGAACATGTTTGTGTATTCTTTGTGTTCTACAGATTAGGTCTACAGAAAGATAACAACGCTATCATATTTTTGTGACAGGTACGACACACGACAGTCCTGAAAGGCCTCACCTACTGCCTGTCCGAGGGCTCAATGAGATCTTCATTGGGGAGTCCCTGTCCTCCAGGTATATGTCCCTGCCCACCATTTTGTGACGTTGTGGAACCAGTCGCACCCTACGAACATTTCCTCAACCACTTGTCCTCCTTCACTCCATGCACCCCCCCACCCCGCCACAGGTTGAAGTATAAATCCTTCAAACCCCATCTTACCCTCTCGCTTCATAGGGCTTCATACTACGAAATCTCCATCGACGACGGGCCGTGGGAGAAGCAGAAGAGCTCAGGGCTTAGCATTTGCACTGGAACTGGATCTAAAGCCTGGTGAGTCAGAGCTGTGCTTTACTGAAGTGATCTTACAACACCTCATAAAAATGTCAAGATATTACCAAATCATTTTTGTTCCTTCGTCCAGGTCCTACAATATTAATAAGCTCGTCGAGCAGGCAGTGGAGGATGTCCTTAGAATAGGTTAGAAACACAAAATCAAAAGTTAAATATATTCTGCATTACTTATGTTCTATGACAGAACAGTTTATAATCGTCAGCTGCTGCAAGCATGATCTTCATCTTTTCTGTATCTTAGGTAAATTAAAAACCGGTTTGGATGTTCCTCTAAACCGGGAGTTCATTGAGAGTGGTGAGTTCAAAATACAATTTTTAATTTTTTTTTTAAATTTTTTTTGTACAAGTATAAATAATAGAGTCATTTGTATTTTAAAATGCCTTTTTTTTTCTTTCTTTTTTTTACAATTCTGTTAATTTATACAATTAATATTCTGCACTTTTAAATTTTGTGCGCAGTGACTGAAATATATTTTTTGTATTTTAAAATGACTTTTAATTGCTTTAATTCTGCTTAAATGTATGAAATTATATTAATATTATATTTTATTCTGCACATTAAATAATTGGTCCCTATTTTGTGTTCAGTTACTGAAACATACAACGAGTCGCTGATCTTCAGCCCAGAGGAGGACAAACTTTTCTTCAGTATAAGAGAGCCGATAGTCAACAGAGTATTTTCCAATAGCCGACAAAGAGGTTTTGCCAAAAAGTGAGTTTTAATTTCCATCTTCTCACAACTCTCTTGGTAAATGATTAGATAAGTAATAATGATATAAAATTAATTGTGGTTTCTAAAAAACATTTTAAATTGTACAGGCATGAACATTTTTAATCATAAATGCAGTAACTATTTCTCCATGATTTTGGCCAAACAAGGCTGCAAGCTGAAAACTGATGAAAATGCTGTGAAAACCTGCAGTGCTCATGCTCTTGTTTTCGGTAGGGTTTGTGTCCGGTCAAGGTGTTGGGATGCCTGCATGGTGGTGGATGGTGGGACATCCTTCGAGTTTAATGATGGTGCCATTGCTACAATCAGCTTAAATGAGGAGGACCTGTTGCGAACTGTCATTCTTGATTAAATCCTTTGATACGTCAAACTCTTTATTTATTGAGGACTGAATAATAGTCTTTAAAGCAAGACCTTGATGGACAGCGGGTTCTCTAAGCACTGAGTTTTAAGGGATGACGGGGTTTGCAGATGAAATTTACATTTATAGTCAGTTTTGTAAATGTAGAGATCAAACATTTCTGAAACTGCAACCTGAAAAATACTTGATATTTTAGAAGAACACAATAGGGCAAAAGTTTGGATGTGGAGTCAAACTCTACTCCATCAGGTCAAAGCATTATGCAAGCACTGGTTTAAAACATGCCATAAATTTGGAAAACCATTTTCAGGCTCCTTGGTGCTTTAAAATGTCTGTTCTTTTTTTTTTTTTTTGTAACATTTACATTTTTTTTGGAGAGTAGCATTTTGTGACAAACACCAGAATGTAAAGAATATAATACAGAAATTGAAAAATTCACATGGGGATGGCTTTAAATAAAACGCAATACATTTATTTACAATTCAGACAATGTAAACAATTCATTAAAATACATATCTAGCAACAACCGAAGCTGTACAAAATTCAAGTTTTCCCATATTAAAACTGGTCAGAAAAAATGGAAGATTCACATTAATTTCTTTGCACTAAAAGCACCAGGTTTAATTCTTCTGTATAGCAAAACAATTTGGGAACAGTATAAAAACCATAAAACCATTGTCTTATTACTAAACTTTGATAATCCTATAATAAAACTGGAGCTGTACTTGATCATGGCAGGAAAACATCTTGCGAGATTAACAGAACCTACCATTATTATTCTAGATTTCACCTGAAGTAACAAACATTAACTCACCATTTTCAAAATTATTAGCTATTGGTACAGAATATTTAAAGTTAAAATATACCACTAACCAGCCTATCCACTCTTCATCTCTTATTTTGTGACCTTTGTGGCAACGTAACAAGAATGCCACTCAATTCAAGATTGTCAGGACCTCCAACACAATTGTCATCTTCACAAAATTGAAACTGTTGCAATATAAAACAAGGACTTAACAGTGATGTTTAAGACATTTTTAAAATCACAAATAATTCAAATTGGGCACAACTGAGAGAGAGAGCGATATGGACTCTTATAAAAGCTATTTTACAATTTGGTTTACCCTGTGATCATCCTGAATTAAAAACATCAATGTTTGTACACAAGGCGGCAGTGCATTGCCCAAAGTGTGCGATCCTTTCTTGATGTCGAGGTGGGACGTGCCACAGTGGAGAAAGGCTGTGTGTTGATCTGTATGTGCGGTAGACCTTTACAAAGAATGGGCAGGTAGCTGTCCTGTATGAGCCCGAAGACCTCCAGGGTCTGCAAATTTAGGAACTTTTCAAAGTCACTGTAGAGAAAAAGAGAAAGAATATTTTGGGTTTGTAAGCAGACACTAAATACAGACCAAAAGTGTTCATGTTTGTCTTTTCTTTCTGAATTCAACCATCTCTTACATGAGTGAAGCTGGGTGGATCTGATAACAGCGGCTCAGTGCCAGATGTCTCAAGGAGGAAAGTTGCTGCAGGACTGGGAAACTGTCTGTCGTCACAAGCACGCTATCACTGTAATGATAAAAACACATGAACCTCCTGCTTTTCGCTATTAGGCATCTAATCTACAATCATCGTTTCAGTTAGGAACTTACCTCAAATCTAGATTTGTGAGGTTTGGGCATCTATTTACTATAGCTTTAACATCTGAAACACATACACACAAAGAATAAATTGCTGGTGCGAGAAATGGTTACAAATGTATTTACAAAAATCTGAATTCCTTGCCTTCCATGGTGAGGTTTTGTCTGTAACCACTGATGTTCAGTTGAGTGATGCTGGAGGGAATGTCATTAGCAATAGCTTGAACATGGAGATTATTGAAGTCACACCATGACACATTCATTTCTTCAATTCTGGGGAAAGAAAGAAAATTATGGGCTTTAAAGGATTAGTCATATTATGATTAATATAATTTTCTTTGATCTTTGGAGGTAAAGCATTTGATGTGCTATAAAAAGATACAGTCTCACTTTATATTAGGTGTCTTTACAACATACTCCCCTTAAATAAATTTAATTTTCAGTACAAATGTACTTGTCAAGAGTCATTTGTACAGTTACACTGGGGAAATGGGCATTGAAATGCTTGTGACTAGGCACAGACTTACAGTTATTTTAACAGGACTATACACAAATATAGTAAACGTGACCATATACAATTAGACATGTTGTACTGTATAACTTTTGCTGCTATTGAGCTGGGACGTATTTACAGAAATTACATGTAACTGCATTCAGATATTTTAAAATACAAGTGCAGTGTATAAACGTACACAGTAAGTGCACTATCAAATAATGAATGGGATGTGACTACACAGTACTTAAATGCACTTAATGACAGCAAAAACAACTTGTTCTGACATTTCTAATGATGAATACATGATCAAGCATAATAATTAAGAAATTAGTTGTCTTTGGATGTACACCAACATTTAAAAGCTGGTAAGGTGTTGTGTTTTTGAAAGTCTTGAATACCTATCAAGGCTGCACTTATTTGATCAAATGCAGTAAAAAAACTAACAAAAAAAACCCCCAGTAAAATTGTGAATTTTTATTACAATTAAAAAGAACTGAATTCTGCTTGAACATTTTAAAATGTAATTTTTTCTTATGATGGCAAAGCTGAATTTTCAGCAACCATTACACTAGCCTTCAGTGTCACATGATCCTTCAGAAATCCTTCTAATATGCTGATTTGGTGCTCAAGAAACATTGCTTATTATCAAATGGTGAAATGGTGTCATGCTGCTTATTATTTCTGTGGAAACAGTGAAACATTTTTATCAGGACCACAATTATTATTAGGAATACAAAGTTAATCTTACAGAGTGCAAGATTTTAGCATCTCAACCAGAGATTCAGGAGAGAAGCCAGAACAGCCACACAAATTCAGTCGGACAATTTCAGTATTTTGAGCCAGAGAACTGCAAGAGAGCAAAATACAGGTTCAAGGTCTTCATATTTTCATATTTAAATCTGCAAAATATTAAATTTGCAGCTTTACATTCTGAAGGAGACTGATTGTTACCAGTTGCTAATAACAACAAAAAATAATATTTCTATATAAAATGTGTCATTTCTACATAAAATACATAAATAGAAATATATATGACAGCTTGGAAGACAATCTGGTAAGATCTACTTGTTAGATTGACAGAGCACAGGAAAACTGGCAACAGCAAGAATAGTTTCCTCATGTCTTTGAACACAAAAAACAAAATGCTGTTTGATTGGTTGTTAATAAAACCCCTTTTGGTTAATGTGTGCCGCTAAAAAAAAAAATCTAGTTGTGTTGTAGTGTGCAAAATCTCTTTTTGACTATTGCTTACTGAATAATGCTATCTGAGAGCACCAATCCTTCGAGACTGAGATTCTGTAGATGTTTGCAGCGAGACAGGATGTCTTCGAGAACAGACATCTCCACTGTGCAGTTTGATAAATCCAGATGCTGGACACGAAGTTTCCTGCAATTCAAAATGCACTACATTTACAAACGCAAGACAGCAACAACAGCAGCATTTACACAATATGACTTTACTGTGGCGCTGTGAAAACACAAATTACTCACTGTGCACTTTTAAAACTGGGCTGACCGATGCAGGTGTGTGGACAGCGCAACCTCAAGGCTCCAGCTGAGAGAACCTGCCCAAGCTCTGCATCTAACTGAGCCTTTCCCACCAGGTCCACACCGTGCCACAGAGACTCATCAAACCTGCAAATGCAGAGGTTTGCCTTTTATTATTTCCATCACAGGTGATCGGTGGTCTTCCAAACTCCAACTTTGTAATGGAGTATGAAGAGCTTACGCTAAACGATGCCAGCGCTTGCAGACCCGTGACGTCCGGAGGAGATCTTGCAGTGAGAGACGAGACAGGATTCCCAGCAACAGCTCATCAGGCAGACTGTCCCAACACAAGCCAGCTGAGGGGGGAACAAGTTAACAAATTAGGCTCTATTCTGCCCATAAAAGTCCATGTACATCTCATAAGCAATCACAATAATAAAATTCAAATAAATTGTGTAAGTGGACCCCAAAATGGAAGTTTACAGGGTATTGCTACTTACCTTTACAGCTCTTACACACACAAAAAAGTTTCCAATCAGATATACAGTACTACAAGTTTAATGTTTAATCAGAAAACTCTATTATTTCAATTAAAATATTCATAGAAACTTAAGACAAAAAAGTAAAAGAAAATATATTTTAAAAATGTTGTGTGTATTTTGTTACACATACTACTATTTGATACATCAGGCTTTTATGGCTCATGCAGTATAATATAGTTAAAATATGGATCTCAGACTTGAATTACATTCAGATGCCCTAAATAAATAAAATTATGTAATTTGGTGCTAAAAAAAGAAAGTCTTATGTAAAACATAGAAAAACAGAGATTTTTTTCAACAGGCTATTTAAATAAATATAGTGTGACAACATTTATATCTTCCAATAATATATGTCTTAGTAAGATGATATTTAAACACTTGGTTTTATGACCAAAGCTCTGCAGTTTTTATTGTGGGGGCAAAACGTATAATGCAAAACAATACAATGAAAATTGAGAGATGTAGAAATAAACAGTCCCCAAAAGCCTGATGTATCATATTGTCTTTTTAAATGATATTTCTGAATAATTATGTACAGATAAGTAAACCAAAGTTGCTTCAGACTAGAAAATGTTGATATCTTTTTGAAATAAGAATAAGATTTAAGTTCACGTAATAAATAATAACTTCCAAATTTCACAGCAAAAAGACAAAACCTGAAGGTATACATTTTTACAATTACAAAACTATGATGTAATAAAGGGCAGAAGGCAGATTACATATAACAAGTTTTTCAGCAAATTTGTGATCATGATAGGAATGCATGTATCAAATAAAATACAGTAGGCTTTATATGGTTCAATTTCTCAGTCACAAACCTGATGATTCTCTTCTTTTCCTGGGACGTCTGGCAAGAACAAATACGTTTTCCTCATTTTCTTTCCCTTTTGCAGGAGTCAGGATCTTTTTGTGTGGGGGTGACCACTGCTGGATGAGCTCGTTTGGAGTGTTTTCTGTGTCTAGACCCCCACTGCAGGAGGGCCGCCTTTTCCATTTACTCTTGTGAGGCCTGCACAGGGACCCCTCCAAATTCTCACTCAGTTCTTTAAACGGTCTACATAAAAACAAGGAAAACATTTAGACAACAGCAACACCACCATTTTGTGTTGTTATAAGGATATATAAAGGTATAACAGCGCAAATCAATAACCGCGATCTCCCAAACCGAAGGATAAACAGTCCTCACTACGTAAGTTCTAAGTTACCTACAACAATTTTAAAATGAAACAACATAACTTCTCACTACACAATATGCAATGGCTAATAACACATCGACACAATTATAACTGTTTTTGATTGCGTGTATACTGTAAACTGCAAGCTCGCGTCACAAGTTCTGTGATCCCCGCCATTTGTCGCGAGTTAAATCTATATCAAAAATAGCCTCTATATTAACTTGTATTTTAGAAAATCAAAACGATATATTAACCCATGAAACCATTCAAAAGATTTAAATAAACTGCAATATGTAGATTTGCTTATATAAATAAACGATTAGAGAAAAAAATCGTCCTCGCGCGTAACACCACGATGGCGCGCGCCAACAACCACAATCGACTAAATGCATTTTAAAAATGCGTCCGGCAGATCTTTGCACAATCGATCTAATGTCATGTTTTAACAAAAAAAATTATTTTTGTGTACGGTGTTTTTATAACACACCAAGAAGTTATAAAACTTACGAATCGCACCAAAGTGGAGGGAGAATCCAAATTTAGTAACGTTAACTTACTCAGAAACACACTCACGTAACTGAATTTCAGGAATATATGTGCAATGCAAATAATACTTGAGGTTTGCAAAATAAAAATGGCATATTACCTTTCGTTTGACATCCTGAGTTTGCTATTAGAAGTATTCACTTCTGCAAGACTTCCCCCCGCCGTCCTGCGCCCAAGCTCGCGGCGCATTTAAACCTGCCTTTGGACCGCTGTCCTGCCGCGATGCCATTGGCTACAATGAAAGTCGCCGGAAGTGACGCATTTCTGACAGAGAGTGATGGAGGGGTATCGACTTGCCGCCCTCTACTGTGGAGGACTACACAATATGGCGACATTCACAACAAGACAGGCAAAAATTAAGTTACTTTCATCACAAACGTAAAACTTCAAAACAGATTATAATTTTAAGAAAATGTAAACCATACAATACATGCAAGCTTAAACATTTATAAAGCTATTTGTAGTCCAAATCTGGAAGAGAATTAGCATTTTCAAGAAATGTATTTCCTCGGGCATTTTATTTATTTTGGGCAATTTATGAGTAAAATAATGGTTGCCATTTCTTTGAAAGACATTCGTATTTTACAACAGATAAAATACAATCATGCCTCAAACATGATTTTCATAGCTGTCTTTTTTATGTAGGTTGCTAAGAAGTGGGTAACTAAATTGCCAAAATGATAGTCCTTATATACTAACTTGTTACCAACTCAGAGAAATAGAGAAGTGTAAATGTATTATCCATGCAGTTTACCGCAGTAGTGTAATCCTTATAGTTTGTGGCTTAGAAACCTGTGGCTTTGCAGGTTTTCATGTGACATCTGCAAAGGCTTTGTTCTACTGCACCAGACCTTCCTGCAGATAAAGCCAAAACGCCGTGCACATGTACATGAGCAAGTGAGGCTGTTTTCCATATTTGGAGTCCACACAATATGTACCAACTGCAGAACCAGTAATGTGACCTAAAGGAAGAGTTTGAAAGAAATTACAGTTCATAGACACAGACAATTCTCCATCTGTTTGCTAAAAAAAATTACACAAAAAATAACCAACTTTGCATGCATCATAGAGACGCTACAAAATGATTATATGAATATAACAATTTTCTTAAGAGTGTGACTGAGATTTTGTTAATCTAATCTCAGGTGGTGATATACTTTGAAAACCTTGATTGCATTCTTTTAAGATCTTAGAATTTTGATAATACCAAGAATGTTCTATCATTGGTCTTTCAGTGTTTGATATGCATGGAAGCGCATTCCCTCTCCTTCCCTGTTGTCCTTCCTATTTTCCTTTTTGTAGGGTACAAATTATGATTTGAGCTGCTTTGGTGTAAATATTTGGTCCAAACATACCTTTGACTCTTCTTAATTTGCCATATATTACATAAACGTATGAATGATGGTTATTATGTTACTTTTTAACAAAATTATATATTAAAATTAGAAATAATTATTTATAAATACTACAAAAAGCTGTGAAAAGAGCGGTAATTTCAAATGAATGAAGTCTCAGAAATATCAAACTTACACTTTTTATTAGGTCCTGTATGTTTTCGTTTTATTTTCAAAGACAATACTTACGCAGACAAATGGTCAAGTATGTGTAATGTGACGGTTAGATAAATAAATAATACGGCATCCAGTCGAATTTGCATATTTAAGTCCTTGAGTTTATCAATACACAACGACGAGTTGGCACTACAATCCCGCAAATCTATAGCATAATGTTGTTTTATATATAAACATATATATATATATTTTTATATATGTATATATATATATATATATATATATATATATATATATTTTTTTTTTTTTTTTTTTTTTTTTACTAACTTTTAAGATGTGATTCTTGTTTACAATCTGATAACGTCACGTGACACAGACAGGCCTACTCAAAAATAGAAAGGTAGATCTCCTGAAAGAAGAAGAGCGATCAATTATGAAGCAACATACGATAACATTTATTTAGTAAAGCCAGATTTTAGTGGTAATTTAGTTGTAAATTAAAATACGTGTTTTAATTCTTGTTTTCGCTCTGCGTTTTCAGGTACAAACCAAACGGCCAAAGAAAACGACGCAAATTTGGCACATGAAAAACAACACATATAAATGGTAAGTCAATTTTAATTATGTTATACGTTAGTATTTACTCTATACAATTATTTTGGATTTAATTATTGTCGATATTTGCTGGTTTGGCTCGAAAGGAACGAAGATTCAGAGTTATCATTACTGATGCAAACACATTAACAATTCTCAGATTAAATATGGTACATTAAATCGTCTAAAGAAACATAAGGATGACAAATGCAATCACTGTGAATACTGACAACATTTTTTGCTCAGAAAAAGCCGTCTCTGGTACTATAACTTCTTTAAATTCGAGTTAAATGTGTAAATTCTACTGTGAGCCGCTCTAGCGCGAGACTGCCAGTGCAATGCTGCCATCCAGCGGCGGACCTGCGTACTGCAGGCTTTTTGCACTAGCTACAGTACAAAACATTAAATATTACAGTAAATTATTAATTAATAACTAATAATTAATAAAAATGAGGAACGCTTCACGAATTTGCGTGTCATCCTTGCGCAGGGGCCATGCTAATCTTCTCTGTATCGTTCCAATTTTAGTATATGTGCTGCCGAAGCAAGCACGAACAGAGAGCTCCGAGGAGAGCTAGATATACCACTGACTCCCAGCTATGTTTCTCATAGGTGGTAAGTGAATAAATCACTTATTCTGCTCACTTGCATCAAATATGACTGTAAATCATGCTGGCCTAAAACTGTAAACCTTTACAACCAGGAGATTTTAAAACCAGTAGTTTTGTGTAGGTTTAATCGAACATTTTCTGAGCTATAGATCTTATGCAAATGAGCCCCATCTCTTCTAGTTGTGACTGAATCGCTCGGTGTGACGCAGAGGAGCTCTTGATCACGTGTCACGAACCCTCCCCCACAGACAGCACACAACCTCCCCCTCAGGCCGCCTTCCTCACAGAAGAACATGAAAGACTGAAAGACCACGAAACTCTCCTTTCAGAACAACAGAGGCTGTGAAAACACTGCGAATGCCAAAACTCAAAAGGTTTAACTCAGAACACCCACCAGAAACATTCAATGTGAGTTCAAGATCAATATCTGTCTCTGGTCCAAAGTCATGTGCAATTTAACTTCCTCATGTATAATGTAGTAGCAAAATATTATTTGAAGTATAAAAAAGCATTTAAAAAATTTGTTTAGCTTTAGCCGAGATGTGTTACGATATATATCTTATCTATATATTTTTTTAGAATATTTCCAGTAATGTGTCATTTATTTAAACAATTTTTATCTGCAAAGCTGAATGTAGCCAGTTGTTTAGCCTATAGGTTTTATAAATAAAGCCATCAGCATGATGCCAGTGATAGTTAGTTCAAGGAGGAGAAAGTACAGGTTATGTAGAATTTGACAAATATGACAGTAATGAGCAACAGGGCCCACCAATCCCTGTCCAAACTTATTTGAAAAGGTAAGGGCCCCAGAGCAATATAAAGTCTGGGTGACCTGAGAGTGAATAAATCCCCTCAAAATAAAGCATTTAAGAGAGATATTCTCTCCAGTTATTAAAAATGTTTTTCAGGCACTGAAAAAAACATCTATTTAAAATAAATGCTACTCTTGCACTTTCTATTCATGAAAGAATGGAGTAATGACTGCTGAAAATTCAGCTTTGCCATCACAGGAATAAATAACCTTTTAAAATATATATATTTAAAAAGCAGTTATTTTAAAATGTAATAATGATCAAATGTAATAATATTTCACAATATTCCGTTTTTATTCAGTTTTTACTGTATTTTTGATCAAATAATTGCAGCCTTAGTATATATTAACATTAAATGGCACTCAAAAGACACTCACTTGTCGCCATCTAGTGGCGAAATTATGTTTCCTCAGTTTTGCCATCACAGGAATAAATTACGCTTTAAAATAGGAATCAGTTATTTTAAATTGGAGCCATAATTCACAACACTGTTTTTTTTTCTGTATTTTTGATTAGATAACGCAGCCTTGGTGTCAATTAGTGTTAAAAATGTAAATGACGCTCAAAATACATTCACTTGTCACCATCTAGTGGCGTAATTATGTTTTCTCGCTGACTTAAAAATAATCACCCTGATTTACTCTTACCAATAAAAGAATTCATGTGCCCCTTAGAAATGGTCATATCGCGATTCTGATGTTATACGATTAATGACTGAGTTTGCAACAACTTTTAAAACATTTCCACATTTTAGCACTCACCACATTATGTTATTACCAGGTGTGGTTATGGGGGGGGGGGAGTGCCCCCCTGGCAACAAGCTATTGGCCCCCCTAAATTTGGAATCATATCACAGCAAACAATTTTTGTGAAATCAGCAGTTTGTATAAAAAGAAAAACATCACCAGCTGCTAAATAACCAATCACATACGATTCTGTTGAGTTTATGAATGCAAGGACCAATCAGAGGCGTTCAGATGAGTCATCGCTGAAACACGCTGTTCCGTCACCGCGCGCCGCTGGCTGACTGAGTTCTCTGACTGAAGTCTCATCAGAAACAACAAAGTGAAGATGTTCGAATGTAAGTAAGATCTTAATTTCACAGTGTAAACAGCTTTAGAGATTATTATGGCCGTTTCTGAGAGTGCTTGAACTCGCTGGACTGAAGTGAAAGTGATCTTTGATAATGTAATATATCAGCCTATATCAGTTATACAGTGGTATTGTGGCTGCTGTGTGTCACATGACAAGCATGAGAGCTAAACCCCACACTTGCGCCTTGTGCCCCCTCAAAAATGATGCCACTGACACTACAATACAAAATTATTTGTCAAATAAATGAAACATGATGAAACAATCTTTTTAGTTGAAATTGTTATAGATTACTTCTAGAGATTGCAGTGATACATGACATAATGAAAAATGACTGAATTAATAATATTAAAGTAGGTTAAGGTGAATTTTAAAATTGTGCCCCCTAAAAGCACAAGTAGCCCCTGTCTGGCCCCTTTACTGTGGTCTAGAACCGCCCCTGGTTATTACAATAGGAGCCATCTGTTTTTACATTTTTAATGGTCAGTATTCACTGCCATTATATGGACGAGTGTGAGCAGCACATCTAAAAAGATCTTCCTTTGTGGTTTGAAACAGAAGAAGGGACAAATTGTATTAGAACAACACCAACGTTTGTAATACAACATTTGTACACTAGGGGGAGCTTAATACATGTCTGTAACTTTACAAATTTACTATAAATTTGTGAGTGAAAATTGTCCTACGTAATTTTTTTTTCAGTGTAAAAAAAAAAAAAAACTTTAAATACATAAAATATATTATACTACATGTTTGTGAAATTTACTATAAATGGACTATAAATGGGCTTGAGTTATTAATTTTTTTGTTCTTGCTTCAGCTTCATCAGGTGGGTGAGGCAGAAGAAGGACATCCGTCCTGGCACAAAAATGGAGGCTCTGCAAAAGTACATTAAGAGAAGAGATGCTGAGAAGTTGCGCCCAAACCCTCCTGAAACAGCACCTCCAGGCACACGACTTTCTTGTTGTTTACTTGTTATTGGATATTTTGTTGTTTTTATATCTTGTACTTATTAATGCTGTTTATTCTATTATTAACAGCGGTCGCTTCTAGCTCGGCATCTACAGAGGAGCCATCAGATGCTGATTTGCTTGCTGCAGCTGCAAACATAGATGATATGGGTGAGAATGTCATTTTCATGAATGGGTTTACATTTGTGGTTTTCTTTTCAGGATACTGTTGTGCATTGTATAACATGTTTTGTGATTATGTATTATCAGATTTCAGAGGATGGTTTTGGAAACAGTAAGGTAGGAGGTGTGGTCACGCCAGCCCATACCCTGTCATTATTATTATTTTATTACTGTATTTTTTTTTTTTTTTTTTTGGAAATGGCAATTCTTTTTACACTTTTTTCCACTGCCGCAATTTTTCTTATCATCTTTGAGCATCTAACTTTTTCACCCAATGCTGTCACATGCAATTGTTTGTCATAGTCACATTATTGACACATCTTTTTCACACATCTTCATCTGTATATTTGGGGCATTTCCAATCATTAACTCTAACATACTATTAATGTTTAACATTAGCATTAACATCTAGCAGTAGTAAATAGTAATTGTATTAATCTCATGTAGTAGTGATTAATAGTATTATAAGCAACAATAAATGTAATGTTGCCTTTTCTATGGGTCTCATTCACTTTTTCTGTTATGCTTTGCAGTTGATGCAAGCCAGTCAATCAGTCAGCCAGAAGCCCTGCCCTCCTCAGAGAGAGCTGTGCCAAAAAAGCAGCCAGCGCCCACTGAAGAAGTAAGACAAATGTTCAAATGGTAACTTAAAAGGAGTCCTCATGAAAATAAGAAATAGACACTGTTTTTCTCTCTTGCTCCCACAGCTGCTGCTGCCTGAAGGTTGGAAGCAGACGCTTCCAAAAAAGCAGCACTTGTGGGTCAGCAAGGCTCTCTTTACCAGAGAAAAGTCTGGGAGGTTGGCGCTGACCAAAAATCTCAGCCTGTGGTGGTCTCCCCCTGGACCTCGTCCTCTGTACTCTCAGCCTCCTTCTAAACCTGACGCCCTCTTTCACAGCAAGCTGTTCCTCTGGGTTCCCTACCACATGTGGGCATACAAGCTGCTGTGCTCCCAGCCCAACTGCCGTCGCCTTGGGGTCCAGCTAACAGCTTCCGGCACTTCTGGTACTTCATGGTGACTGAGTACTTTGAGTGCCGGTCCTGTAAAAAAAAGCTGGCAGCCTGTTCACGAGACATCCTGGACCAGTTGGATCCCAGCCACCGTGAACAGTTTCCTGCAGTCCTAACTTACAGGTATAAGGTGTTTTTAACTCTCTTAACATAATATACACACACTTAATGATCTGACATTGTTCTGTGGTCTTCTTTATTACGTGTAGGTTGTCCTGTGATAGGGAAGTTGTGAGATTGATGTGAGGGTGCACGCTGGGGAACAGTGTCACAGCTCTGTACAGGCACCTGTGCCCGGTTGCATAAAGCACCTTAAGTGTAATTTTCCCTTAAGATCGCCCTTAAGTTTCCCTTACAATTAAGGGCGTTGCATAAAATATCCCTTAAATGACACTTAAGGGTTTCTTTAGGTGAAACGTCATAAACCCTTAGAATTTCTCTTAAGTATCCCTTAAAGCCCGTTAAGTGTTGCATAAAGCCCCTTAACTGTCATTTTCCTAAGTATAACATAAGGTATGGAAAATGTCACCTTAAGTGTTACACAGCGAGCAGATTCAATCCTAAAGTCTTCTACAAGACACAATTGGCTGCTTTATAACAGATTTTAATTTAGGCATTTATTCACAGTAATCAAATTGCATACAGATAATAGCTCAAACGCGAGTGCGTCATGCGAGAACACATTTATATTCTATAATATTTTGTTCCTGTAATTTCCTACGTATTACCTGGGTGATGACTTGAAAAACACACATAAAAAATATATTTTCGCAATCGTGTTTATTGTGTTTACTCTGCTTTTTATTCAGCTTAGCTGCAGCGATCACTGCTGTATGCCATTATAGGATACTTCTATGAGTCCGGATTGGACTTTCAGCGCAACAGCGCCCTCCGGCTTCGAGTATGAATAGGAGTGTTTAGCGCTTCATAATGTTAACATCGCCACGTTTTGGATACGAATAAAATGACTATCTTGTCTCTTTACATTTAAATATAGATTTATTCACATTAGTCCCTGAAAATGTTATGTT
>JAFVLL020003481.1:0-44240 GCA_021397915.2 Tor tambroides | reverse complement strand
TAGTTTTGAGTTGACAAAACCAAACCAGTCCAATCCGGCTTTGTTGGTACCATGAAGCTGATCATCAACTTTCTCTGTCAACTCAGGCTTGATCCACATGAGCACATGAATGTGTGTGACATGCCTTGAAACTGTGATTCACTTCTCGTAAGAGAATCAGTGCAATTCACTACCAAAGATTAAAAGATTGAACAATATGAAGAATTTGAACACATTTACACAGCAAGATGAAACAATCTATCCATGAAAGAGGAAAACTTAAAGAAAACATCTTGCCATATAAGTGCAAGTAAAAGTTGTAAAGTTAGTTTATAGAGTTGATAATATTTATAGGTATAAAACACTTAAAAATCTAAGCTCATATGTAGTCATGTTTAAAGCTTCTGATTCTAAAACTTATTTATATTGCATATTATCTATATGTTTATATTAATTTAAAATAAAAGCTTAATAATTACTATTAAACTAAGCTGGCTTGTGTAATGGATTAAGGGTATAATAATTATATAAATAATATAAAATAATTATAAAAAATAATCATCTCTAAAAATCAGATGATTTTTAGCTTTAAAAATGTTTTACTATGTAGCGTCCTTTAGAGTCCTGTACAGAGTAAGAGAAACTGGAGGAGTGGCTTTTTTGCGTCAGACATGTGTTACTTTGCTTTAAGCTGATTGGTCAAATTTCGGTTTGAGATCTCTAAACCAGAACATAGCCTGCCCCGGAGCAGGTTAGCTGTGGAGCATAAATTACTATGGCAATGAACACTGCTAAAAGCCAAACCACTTTCATGGTACCTAAAACCCAGAGTTGGCACAAACTAAACTGAAACTTAACTGGCTAGCCAGCTAAACTGGCTTCATGGTACAGGCCCCTGCTGACCAACCAGTTTAAACCAGCTAAGACAAGCCAACCAGCTTAGGCTGGGTTCAGTAGGGCCTTAGAACAGACACCGAATCGCCAGAAATGTCAATTCACGAGTTCACACGTACATACAATAAACTGAGTAAAGGTTATGCGTATTTGGCGTGCTGTCCAGGGAGAGGGCTCCGAGCTCGGTAATGACTCCCGAGCCCGGGGTACTCCCCCTGTCTGGGGAGAGAGGTCCGAGCTCGGCGTTTAGCCCGGACTCAGAGTGCTCCTCCCCGTGCTGGGGTAGGAACGGGCTGAAGGTGAGGAGTCGGGGTGGCGGAGGGATGCTGAAAGTCTAGAGATGATGAAGGTAAGACATGCTTGATTATTTATAGGGGTTCTCTCTTGCGCTGATTGGATAGATGGTGTAATTACTAATGATGAATTGGCCGTGTTAATTATCCGTGCATGCTCCTCCCTAAATTTGTTTATAAAACATCACAAAGTGACGGAAAACACTTGAAAAAGAAAAAGCTATTCTAACCTTACTTTGACAACGTGAAATATGAGGGTGCTGCAATGCAAGAGCCTTTGTGTAAACTTGTTGCTTGCTGCAGTGTTGCCAACTGCTTTCAATTGAAATTAGCTAAAACTGGTAGCTAAATGTCAGTGACATCAATGGCAAATTCACTGATCTATATAAAGATGAATATAGATCAGCAGGCAAGATAAAAACTTAGATAAGGTTTGTCCAAGAAGTTGCTATTTGTCCCTAAACTTTTGAAAAAAAGTCTCAAAAGGGGTGGGGAAGTAGCCAAATTGGCAACACTGCTGCTGCGTTCGTCCAATCAATGACACCGACACAGCTAATATGCAAATGAGAACGTTAACCTGGGGTTTAGCCAAGTACCGTGTGAACGTTAGTTTAGTAATACCCAGGATTAACTGTTAACCCCCGGTAAAACCATGGGAAGCCTGAAAGTTAAACAATATATAACCCAAGATTCCATCTGGGTTTTAGAAAGACCCAGGGTTAACTATTTCAGGTGTGAAATGACTGTTGACTAAATGAAAAATTAAAACTGTGTACAATTATGTAGTAATTAATTTTCAAGGGGACCTATTATGCCCCTTTTTACAAGATGTAAAATAAGTCTCTGATGTCCTGAGCATATATGTGAATTTTTTTTTAGCTCAATATACCCCACAGTTAAATTTTTACAGCTTGTTAAAATTGCCACTTTTAGGGTATGACCCAAAACACTCTGATTTTGAGTATGTTGCTTTAATGCAAATGAGCTGTTGCTCCTGGAGAAGAGGGCGGAGCTTCAATAGCTCAAGCTCCGCATTAGCAGTACTAGCCTTTGCAAATAAACATTCCACTATTAATACAAGCGTGTTATCTTTACAGAAAACTACTCGGTTTCAAAGTCAGTCATCTGATTATACTGTGCATAATAAATTTGCGTTTATGAATTACACAGACCAGTCCAAAATCTAGTTTAAACCTACACATTCCACTTAATCTTGGAAAAAGGCATCCAAGCATCCTGACTAGATCCTCTCATGGTTGTAGAAAATGACAACAAAATCATTCAACAACCATTTTGGTGGAAATAATGGGATTGTCTTCATCATATTATATTTCTGGCAGTATCAAACACCCCCAGACATTCATCTGTTGAAAGAAGCAGGAAAGAAAAGCTGTTAAAAAGCAGGTCAGACAAGATACTGTCTGAGGTATAGATTTCCAACATCACAGTCCAAAGTCTGAAGCTTAGCAGAGACCGAGCGTTATTTGTGTCAATATTTGAATATCTGGTAGAATAATATAGTGTTTGACTACCTTCTCAAAGATTTGGCTTCATAAACAGTGGTATCGTCCTCGTCGCTTTCTAGGTGGGCCATTTCCATTGTGTCGTCATAGTTTGACAGGAGCCCGTATTTCTTCCTCTGAACACCTGGTTTCTTCAGACTGGAATGAGAGAACAAATCACAGACAATAAACAAACTAAAAATACAATTAAATCTATTCACCTTCTTATTTATATATTTATCAGCAAATTATGACTTAAATGTCAGCCCCTAAAGTAAATACATTGTGGTTGCTATTGTTAGCAATAGTTAGGGTGACCAAATTTTCTCTGAAATGTTTTGGCTGGGATCTTTAAATTGCCTAAAATATCCTGAGCTTGTCTTTGTTTTCCTGTTGTTTACATAATTGCTGAAGGTAATGACTGAAAAGTAGTTTGACCAATAGTGCGCAGGCATTGTATTGTTTTGACCAATCGTGGCGTGCGAGAAGGCAGGATCGATACTGAACTGTCAAAACAAAGCATACATATAATGTATGAGGACCATAAAGACTACATCAATAGGAAAACAAAGACAAACCTGGACAAGTACTGTAAAAAGAGAACATATGGCCACCCTAGTAATAGTCAATTAACTCGATTGCTGGTCATGTGACACATATCGGCGCCCATGGCGGGGAGACCCGCTCCACGTAAAATAAAACAGCATTTTCAACAAGGTTGAAGACTCTAGAATCAAGTTAAGTGAGTGTATGTTCTAAAAAAATGCGCAAACGTGTACTGCTAATTAAAAATTGTTTAACACAAATGAATATCTAGCGCACCTTAAAAACAAGGTTGTTTAAAAGTACATCGTACAGCTCTTTGGGAATTATAGCTTATCTTGTCACATTACTACTAAAACGAAACTTTAAAAAAAACAAACAAAAAAACACTTTATTTGGCCCAGATAGTCTTGCTCGAGGTCAAATAACAGGTCATATGACTTAATCCTCAAAGATTCTTACCATGACAACGCTGCATTTTGTATCACTGTCTAAGTATAAGCATCATATACAGTGAACATACTGTCTAGGTAGGAACACTTTTAATACAAAACCTCACTTGACATGATTTCCAGATGACTTACCGGACAGCTCTCACTAAGAAATACAGAACTCCGATGGCCGTGATCCCGATCAGAACATACAGAGCCCTGTTTATCATCGCGCCGTCCAGATTGAAGTTGTTGGTGGTGGTGGCGGCATGTTTCTGAGACCCTTCTGTAGCGTTACTGCTGGAAGTGTTCTTGAGTGCGGGTGGTTTAGTGGCGGTGGTCATATTGCTCGTGTCATCGGCGAGAGAAACAGCCCACAAAGTCCAAACCAGAGGGAGCAGTCTTAAATGTGTCATAGTAGCTTGCGTTCGTGATTTCTAAAGACAAGAGAAGACCCGCACACAACTATGAAGTTGGCTTTAACGACAGAATCCAGTTCCTCTTCCTGATTGAAGACGACAGCACAAGTAGTGTTACGGTATATTGTGTCCTGAGGGGAATCAACAACGCGATCAGGTTCCCCTCTGAGGGAATGGACGCGTTTAACGTTAACTCTTCTTTTCCATTGTGGTGTTTTGAAAATAAGGCTATTATGATCATTATACTGCTTGAATCATATTCTAAGCAACACCGTGGAACAAAACGGTAGCTAACATACAAGCAGAGCCGTTGAAAAAATAACGTTACTAGCTACTCTTGTGTCGATGCAAAACGCGACGCTAGCGTTCCCACAACTTTGTTTTGTCCAAATAACGCTCGCGTACTTGTTTATGTGATTTCTGTAATAATCCTGCGTGTGTTTCAGCTGTTCTTCATTAATTGACAGAAGAATAAATGTCATGGACACAGACTTGAGTAAACAAATATTTATTGAAGGAAAAAAAGTACAACTAGGAATGTCATGAAGAACAAGATAAAGACTGAAAACAGTTGTAATCCTGATTCTAACCATTTTCTATTGAACTATATTTTTGCAAGATGATGGTTCATAGCTGTAATCAAAATATACATGTTTTTAACGGATATAAAAACCCATAACTTTTAACACTGTTACAAAAATAGTATTTACACCTCATATGTCCACTATAAGAAAAAGCACTTTATAATCTAAGGCAGACGTTGTATATTGAGGGTTTTTAATGTTGTGCAAGGATGCATAATCAGGTTTTATCCAGCCACTGTAAAGAATCAACAATATGATAGAAACTTTTTTCTACATCCAAGGAGCATTTGGATTTCTTTAAAGCGCCACCTCTATTTTTTTTTTTTTTTAGATTGGTCCCACACAAATAGTAAAACATGTAACAAAGGGGTAAAAACATCATACACAGCACCTAATGTAAAATTAAAAATAGTAAAATAACGCAATCCACTATGACACATTGCTGAGAATATGATATAAACAAAAAAGATTTGATTTTCTGTGTATCATCTGGTCCAAATGCCAAATTTAGGCCATCCTCCGGCCTTTATAAAACGCTTCTGAAAGCTAATGCAGCTGAATGTCATAAGGATGGACTGCTCTGTCAACAAAGACATTATTTTTTAAAAGGCACTTGTCAGATTTCAGTTTTTTTTGGGGGGGGGGGGGATAAAGGCCTAGCTCTTTTTACAGAGGTCACTAAAGGCCATCTGTTAAAGACTGGTGTTATGTGACGTGCACAATTCAGCAGGTGTGCTGATTATCAGTCATATCTGGTGGCCGTCTTAATTCACCTAAACTGTTTCCATCACACCGTTCTCTACAGAGAAGCGGACGTAAGCCCCTCTTAGAGGACCTGTTTGTACACGCCGTTCGTCGTGAGGCTAAAAGGTGTTAGGATGTCCCTTACGAAGGTACATGGAGGAAAGGCTTTGGTATCAAGCTGTAGTGTACACAAAGGTACATGAATACATAAAATACATGGGGCATTTAAGTAGAATAGCTTAAATAATCTACTATAATCACACAACAACGAAGCCTGACGCTAAACATCTACGCAAAATACAGGACAAACAGTAAACGGACAGCGGTTAATGATCCGCTGACCACAGCCAACATGCAATGGCCCACAGTATAAAAAGAATACAA
This sequence comes from Tor tambroides, assembly GCA_021397915.2. Classification (NCBI taxonomy): domain Eukaryota; kingdom Metazoa; phylum Chordata; class Actinopteri; order Cypriniformes; family Cyprinidae; genus Tor; species Tor tambroides. The sequence goes on along the minus strand of JAFVLL020003481.1, from coordinate 38,467 downwards.
ATCTAGACAACACTATTGGATTTATACACAAACGATTGCATAAATTTGAAGGAGGAAATGCCTGTAAACATTCTATGTCTAAAGATACAGTATAAATGCTAAAGCTAGAGGATATGATGAGTACAACCCTACCGGGAGATACGTAACGCAAAGGCGCAGAGTTTTAGGCCTGTACCATCAGCCTGATGAAATAATAACCCATGTCTTATAGAAATATGAATGTTTGGCCCTGAGGGCACGAAATGGACTGTAAACTACAGATTTGCAAACATTAGATGCCGATGTTTGACTGAGCTTCTGGAGATCTGAAGCAGTAAGGCACAAATGGTATGAATGGAATCAAAGGCCTGTAGTGGTTCATCTCTGCTTCTACAGAAATCACTTTCAGAAGCCTGTAATAGGCTGAAAGAGACAGATGGAGTGATGCATACAGTCAGTGAAGTTTTCGGGCCAGACTAATAATACAGCTGTTCTAAAACCTTGAGAAAAAAAATCCACTAAATATAAATATCCACTAAAAATGCCTCTTAAATAAAATAATGGAATGATGGAAGTGAGGTTTGTGATTAAGACTCATTAAGGTTTAAAATGACCACTCCAGCCCTTTCTAGACTGTATTTGTCTCAAATGATGGACTTGGAGAAAGAAACCCTAAGATGGTGATTTTCTCCGAGATCATGGTTGTGGAACTGGATGAGGGACTCGATCGCTTCCTCCACTGAACCCATCTGAATGAGAGCCATCTTGCGATCCTTCCTGAAGGTTGATGAATTTGTTAGTATTTCTTGTGGATACACTGATTTAGAATTTATGTGCTGACAAATTCAGTAATCACAACAGACTGTTGTGGCCAATTTTAACTCCAAATGACCAGGTAACAAAAGTAAAAACCATTTACTAAATACTAAAAACCATTCACTAAATTAAAAAAAAAATTAACTAATAATAAAAAGTAAACTAACTAAATATGTAGACTTCATAATGCATTTAAATGATATAAGTCATATAAGTAGGGCTGTCAAAATTAACGTGTTAACGGAAATTCATTTTAACGGCACTACTTTTATTAGCGCGCATTTTCTGTTTGACCCGTGGCCTAGCCCATAATTGGAGAAATGGATGGAGATGCTGACAGTGTTGCCAACTTAGTGACTTTTCAGACCCCTTTAGCAAAAAAGCACCTAGCGACCAATCTTTAGGGTTTGCCCAAACCTTATTTAGTTTCCGAGATTCGCCGGTACTGCCGCGCGAGCGCGAGGTCTCTCTTTCCCGCTGCGCACACACCTCTTTCTCTGCGCATGCTCTGTTCCGCGAGCGGCTGAGAGGAGCAGCGCTTTCAGTTAAAATACATATTATGTTGCTTCTCTAATTTTACATGCAAGTATAGCCGAAATCACAGCACAGCCGTTGTCTTTATCTTATATGTAGCCTATTTGATTTTATCAGACGACGGCTGGATTATAAATCAGGATTTTTGCGCAGATTAACATCTTGGAAGGGAGAGCTGGTTATGTAGTCTTAATGGGTCACGTTTCAGTCACTATTTCATATTCATTCCATTGTCTGACAACAGAAACAGTAAAATATATCAATGAAAACAGTTTTATTGAGAATTTAGCTGCATCAAAATACAGTATGTGGCCACAGAAAGGCAAACAAATGTAATAATAAATAATAAATGTACATTTGAAAATGTAAACAGGTTTGAGTAAGTAAATTGCTCAGTGCAAAGAAAGAGAAGTAATAGGAACCTGGTATTTCTATGTTCTTTTTTTCATGTCTAACAGACATGGACAAGTTCTTTGAAAAACATCTATGACCTTCTGTCTAGTCTTCATGCTCTATGTTAAGGTTTCACTAATAATAAACATGTATTGCATTTTAAGTATTAAAAACTTAAAAAGTATTAATTTAAGGCACATTTAGAACTGAGAAAAATGTGTGATTAAGTTGCGATTAATCGAGTTAACTCATGACAATCATGCAATTAATCACGATTAAATATTTTAATCCATTGACAGCCCTAATATATAGCAAAATGTGCACAAAAGTTTTAAAAGCACACACACACACACTATCAATTACTGGCTGCGATTCCACTACCAGTATCAATAATTTAAAATTATGTTATACTACATAAGTCACAGTATGATAATGCCACAAACTGCACACACTTACTGAAAGAACTTGAAGTTCTTGACAAGAGCACCATTGCTAGCAAAGAGCACCTTGAGGTCATCTTCAACAACCGAGGGTCTAAAACAGAGACAAAGTTATAAGTGAGATATTTGAGTTTTTAAATTCATAGAAAAACAAGACCCTGATGTGTATAAACTCACGGGATGTTAGACAGGTGCAGGGTAGATGAGGGAGGAAAGATGTTGGAGTAGTTTTTGGAGCCTGGCTTCTTGAAACGATGGAGAGGAGAGCTGCTGTAGTCTTTGGTGAGACCCTGGTCCTCATGTCCCTCCCGTGGCATCTGGACTGTCGTGTGTTTGGACAGCGTGATGCGCAGGGGCCTGCCATACAACTTCTGCCCGTTTAGATGGCTCATTGCTGAAATATGAATGTATACATATAGAAATAAATAAATACTGAACTACAAATCAAATGAAATATAAAGTGTGCATCATTCTGCGCCCTAGTTTCCCATAACATCAATCAGTATACTGTGAAAACAAATTTGGGTGCTAGCATCTGTTAAACATTGGGACATTTATGAATAAGTTTGGGCGTTGAAGCACAGCTAATATTAATCAACAAAACTGCTGTAAAACACAGCATGACCGATAGCCCTCTGGTTTCCTTTGTTTGTTCATTGTGAATCATCGTTGTAGTGGTTTAAAAAAAAAAAAAAAAGAGCACAATCTGATTATGAAATATGCACCCATCCATTTCTGATGAGAGACTGAAGACATTATAACACTTCCAATAAGCAAATATAGTGAGTAGCCAGTTATTGCAGTTACTGTCAATCACTGACATTTTTTGAAAGAAATTAATACTTTTATTCAGCAAGGATGCAAAAAAATGACTTTTTTTACATCGTTACAAATAAAGAAAATAAATGCTGCTCTTTTGAACTTTCTATTTAATAATCCTGAAAAAAATGTAAGCAGCATAATTTTCAACTTTAATGAATATTAATAATGATTTATATAATGATATATATATATATATATATATGATAATCATATATATATATATATATATATATATATATATATATATATATATATATATATATAGACACCGAAGACTTAAAATAAATGACTTTTTTTTTTTAATAATACAGAAAACAGTTGTTTTATATTGTAGTAATATTTAATAATATTGCTGTTTTACTACACTTTTTAATCAAATAAATGCAGCCTTGGTAAGCATAAGAGACTTATTTTAAAAACAAAATTCAAACTGGCACAAACTCTTAAATAGTGGTGCATATATAAATTGTCCATTTGTTCTGCAAGCAAATTGTAATCATTTTAAGGCTGTTTACCAAGCTGAGCCTGTGTCCCATCAGACATCTGTACGAGAGCGTTCTCCTTCTTGTTGAACATGATTTTCACTCTTAATACATCCCCATATACACCTACAAAGAGAGACAGTATGATGTCAGATAGAAATATGCAGTACATTATGATCAGACACACCTCATCAAAACCAGCCTGAGCTATAAAACAACTTCAGTTCACAATCAAGATACTCCATTATATCACACCATCACATGCTCTTCAAGGTACAAAATATATAAATATTTACATAAAATTATCACTAGTGTCTAACAAGGGTTTATTCAAGCGGAAGGGAACTTGCTTTAAGAAAAGCCTGAAAAAATCTTAGTTTAGAAAAAAAATTTGTTAAGAGGAGAGTTCAAATAGTTCAGAAAACTGCAGCGTGTGTTTAGTTTGTTTTTCGATCTCCTGAGGAACAGGTTCAACGGATTGACTGTAATAAGAATCGAAAGATAAAAAGTTGAGGGGATGAAAATGTTTTGAACCCAAAAAAGAATGAACTTATAAAATAGCAGGAGTCTTGACTATTAACCAAGTATTTAAAATAGCTTGTCTCCACAGACATGCAATAAAAAAGGTAAAAGAGGAACAGTTTTCAAAAGCATGCAACATTTTATGAGGCGCCAATTTGCTTTGTTCCGTCATTAAAAAGCTGCAGCCTTCCATCTGCATTCAAAGGAAGTGCCACTGTCCAGGGAAAGCTGCAGCTTTTCATGACGCGTCTCATCTCACCACACCAAATACTGCAGAAAACAAGCGAGGCACTCAAAGAATCGGGCCTCACAGATCCCTTGTGAGGAAATCAAATCAAATTAAAAGACCAGAACAAACGAGTGACAAAAAAAGATGCTAAAGGATGACATACCGAAGAGAATAAAGAGGCAGTGGGGCGTAACTCTCTTTAAAGGACAGCAGAGGGGGGCAGCGGAGGAGGAAGAGACAGGTAAAGATCGGAGGCAGAGTGGAGGTTCAACATATCCGAGGCAGCGAGGCAGTTCCACGGGAAATGGCGAAAAACGATGGTTGGATCATGAAGATGGTTAATGGATTGGGAGCGGAGAGAGAGGGGAGGGAGTGGGGGGGGGGTGGAGATAGAAGAGAGACAGATGTTTGTGTGTTTAAAGACATGTTGGGTGTGTATGTGTGTGTGTGATTGTGGGATGATGTTGAATCGTGTAATTGTTCGTACAGATCAGATGAGTAGAGACATATGGTGCGTGCAGCCAGATGGCAAAGGAGAACGAGGTTTCCAAAACAAAAAAAGAGCAATGGGATGAGGGGAACGGGGAGGGAGAGAAATAGGAGAAAAAAAAGAGGTAAAAAAAAAACAAGGTCAGTATACATAAAGAAATACAAAATATAGTGCTAAAGTTAACAAAGAAACTTCACCAGCATAACAAGCTAATCTGTAGAAATTAGTTACTGTAGTAAACAATGCGTTCATGTCAACGTGTAAACGCACTTTCCGATGGTCTGTGTTACAAAGCAATACAAATAAAAGAACAGACCGACAGAAAATGCAATTTGGCTATTTTACTGTGGTAATATTTGGAGGAGATGAGTGGAATGTGAAGTAAAGCAGCAACATATTCAAATGGAAGCAACAAGAAGAATGAAGCTCAACTGAATGGCATAATTTTACGCAAAACCTGAGGATGTTAGAGGAAGAAATGACACAATGCACTGTAGAAGGGGTGAGGACACTTGAGCGAATAAAGAGGAGCAGCTTCGGTTAATGGACACTAAGCAACGGGCTTTTGTCTGATGCACTGCAAAAATTTATAGTACTACACATTATTATATTGCATTTTATTTGATAAATTGTTACAAAAAGCATTTTCCGCCATATTTATTTTGTGGTGCCATTGTCAAATATTTCAATATTAGAAATATTTATATCAACTTTACATTATAAACTTAAAAAAAAAAAAAAAAAAATAGCCATTTTGTAAATTTTAGTTGTGGTGCCTTTGCCATTTGTCATTTTTTAATGAAAAATATTTATTCCAATATTTATGTTGTGGTGCCATTGCTAATGTTTTAATTTAAATTAAATACAAAAAAAACACTATTTTTTACATTATATTATAAAAACATACATTAAAACATAAAATATAAAAAAGTGTGTAGAGAATCAACTGCTGAAATTTTGCCATTGTGACTCTACATTTGATACGACTGATGCATTTCTCATTCATTAAAAAATTAAAGAAGAATAAAATTGAAGGATTATTAAGAACATAATGGCACAATAGTAACATCAGCATCAACAACAAAAATCCTCAAAGACCTAATATTTAAAGACATCTTGAGCACTATCTAGGTCTGTCAGAGACTGAGAATTGCTAACCTCAGGGTTCAGGTTGCTGACCAGCATGACGCAGTGTGTGCCGGGGAGGGCGGGGAAGCCCAGTCTGCTCGCAGCTGCAGCGGCCGCCGCTGCCCCGGGAATGGCCAGCGAGGCGAGGGCTCCGGGAACCCCAGGTATTGTCAACCCTGTTCGACATGGATTCAATTTTATGCTATACAAGACACGAAATACAGAAGGCATTAGAGTCGAGCTGTGTGCCGTTGTACCTGCAGCCTGATGGATAGCAAAAGCCGGAGGGAAGGCGTGCGCTCCTGGGTATGGTGCGGCAGAGATGATCCCGGGAGTAGCTGCAAAATACCAAGACGTTTAGACTTTCTAAAAGAGGCAGAATGGGAATGTGGTTAAGAAAATAGTGTGCTGGTTGTAATTTAACAGCCATTTGTACCGAAAGCAGCAGCCACAGCGTGATGTTCAATAGCAGATTGGCTGTCCCCAGTTGGCAGGTCCGGGCGAGTATAGTCACGGCTCTTGTCGTTATTATATTTGACGTTTAAGCTGGTAAGTTTGGAAAAGCTGATCCGCAAGGTACAGCAGCCATTGTAGATGTTCTGTCCATCTAGAGCCTGAGGAAAGAGAGATTTTATTAAAAACTGTGCCACAGACATATCAAAATCTAGACTTTCATCTTCTTTCACAGTTTGTGAGTTACCGCAAGTCAAGTCACCTATTTCTATAGCCCTTTATAAAATAGAGAAAGTGTTGGTTCAGTTCAGATAGGGCAGCATGATGAATTTGTATTTTAATTTTTTTTAACAATCATCTGCGATATTTGCCCACTGGTTATTTATCCTGAAGTTGTATCATTTTATTTTGGCATTTGCCTTTTCTTGCATTAGTAACAAGCCTTTGCAAGCTTTCATGATTGCGTTTGCCAGATTTCAAGAGTTTAAATCCCCCAATCACAACTTTTTCAGAAATAGATACATTTTCTGCTCACTTAATCCTCTCAACCCGGCAACCCAGGCACTCTCTGATGAAAAACAAACCTAAAACAAAGTTTGTCATTAGAGATTATGGCTGATAGATGGCGCTACTCACCAACTTGGCATGTTGTGCCGTCAGGCCATCAGCAAACTGGAGAAGAGCTTGAAACTGGTTGTTTTTTGTGAAGGTGATCACTTTTAGCACAGTGCCAAACTTCGAGAAGATCTGTTGAGGAACCAAACATATTTTAGTATCGAACAACCATAACTGACAACAGTTAAAGGCATAGTTCAGACAAAAATGAAAATTCTGTCATCATTTGCTTACTTTTATGTCATTCCAAATCTTCGCAAAACAAATACAGATATTTGACTGAAACCTGAGAGGTTTCTGTCCTTCCGTTGAAAGTCCAGATAACCAAAATGCTTATGAAGGCATCGTTTGAGCTTATGCACTTACCAGATGAGATGTGCTCACTGCTCATGGTATGTGTGTCTATTAATTGTTTAGACGTAAATAAAAAACTAAATTTAATCTGTTCATCATATATTGCAATCCCATTTCTTGAGAAGGCTTTGATTAAACCACTTAATTCCTATTTATTCGTTTCACGACAACTTTATGAACTTTTTGAATCTTTTAAGGACAGAAACGTCTCAGGTCTCATTGAAAATGTTGGTAACGCTTTACTTACAGCCTTTTTATATAACGCATTGTAAAAGTAGTTTGAAAGCATTAACTATGCCTTGTAATGCACTTTATAATGCATTGTATGATCTCATGAATAATTGTAACCACAGTTACAATTAAAACATGACAACGAACCTTCAAATGTTATAATGCATTTTAATTTTGGTTATTATTATTGAAAATCCAAAATTCTTACATTTCAAACTTACATTACAAATACCTGTATATATACACAAAGACTAACCAAAGCCTTATGGCTGAGAGTGAGCAAATGATGACAATTTTTATTTTTCGGTGAACTATCTCTTTAGTAAGAAAGGAACTAGAGCAAGTGTATACCTGGTGCAGGACATCTAGGGTCACGGGGTAGAAGAGGTTTTCAACGATGACCCTCAGGACAGGGCTGGGGCCAGTCAAACCAGATGGGTCAACGACACCTAGAGTCATGCCACCTGTCTGGACAGCATTCACCGCCTGCAGTGCAGCCTGTGCCCTCTGTAGACACCAAAAATCACACATATTATTGCACTCTATTGATTTTACACCTATGCATCCATATGCACATTTTTATGTCTGAAAATGCAAGAGTGAAATTTGTAGACTGCTTATTTTGAACAAAACTGAGTGGAGTAAACACTGTAAGCTACGTTTTTGTGTTTACTAGAACAGAACGAAGTAAAGTAAAATAAGCAATCCTCCAAATGAGCGCTGATGGGCTGCAGCTGTGGAATTCACTGCTAAAAGCCTTTAGTGGCATATAAACTGTTTAGAGAGGAAACCGGGCAGTGTGGAAAATGCAGCAACAAAAAACAAGATGCGCAGAAGAGAGCAAATCAGACCCTCCGCTTGTATCAATCATCCAGTGCACAGCTGCTGCAAATAACTCATCGTTATAAAATTGGGCTGTCTTTATTTACGTAAAAACATTTACAAATGAATCAATATGTCAGAAATGTGGAATGAAGCCACATGCAGCCCTATACGTGGTGAGAATTTGAAGCACATACCACTTGGTTCGGTGAGTTGTCTGTTTTTAGCTCTTTGTGGTTCGAGTACTGCATGAAGATGGGATGATTTCTGATGACGGGCGTTACGGAGGAGTAGTAAGTAACCATCGTCTGGGCTGCTTCTTCAGTATTCATTTCCAAGAAAGCCTGCACAAAAATGCAGATCATGCAATTTGACTTAAGCCCGGAAAATGCTCCACGCAAGCACATGAACACAAAGACTTCTAGCTAAACAAACTCAGTTTCACAGAAATGACCTATTCTTTCATGTTTTTTAAAATCTTTTTTGTTCACCAAGATGGCATTTATTTGGTCAAAAATATAGTAAAAAAGTAATATTGTGAAATATTATTAACATTTAAATGAATGGATTTTCTATTTTAATTTCTTTTAAAATGTAATTTACCCCTGTGGTGCAAACCTGATTTTTATCAGCATCATTACTCAAGTCTTCAGCATTACATGATCCTTCAGAAATCATTTTAATATGCTGATTTGCTGCTCAAGAAACAGTTCTAATGATCAACTTTTGTGATGCTTAATATATTTGTGGAAACAGTCATATAGATTTATATAAATATAAACACTTTTTTCCCCCAGGTTTTTCAAAAGAACAATTTATTTGAAATATTTTTTTTTTTTTACTTAAATTATAAATGTCTTCACTGTCACTGTTGATTAACATAATGCATCATTGCTGAATAAAAGTATTCATTTTTATATTATAGTTTTTATTAATAGTATGATTTAGTTTTTTTATATTTAATTTATTTTTGTCATTTTATTAGTTTTTATGTCTATACAGTTTTCAATATTTTTATTTCAGCTTTTTTTATTATTTTAGTTCAAGTTAAACTAGCTGCAAAAGTTTCAATTTATTTTAGTTTAGTTATTTTATTTCAAATAATAAATGTTTTTTATGGTTTTAGTTATCTATCATAACCTTGATTTGTTATAGTACAACATATTCTTAAGACACTCACAAACAATAATCTCTAGCAAAAGAAATAGTACAATCTGATGTTAACATGCTGCTAAGCTGAACACATTTTACTCAATACAAATCCAACATCTAAGCACACAAATATTGGGGACTGTGGTAATATTCTCCAGTTTAAGTACAGCATTTACTATATATATGAAAAATCCAAAAATTTTGGTGGACAGCTAGGTTAAGTCAACTTGTCTCCTATTTCAAGCTAATTCTAAGAGTGTCATAAATGGAGAGGGAATGATACCTGGTTCTTTCCCTTCAGCATGAGCAGATTGGTGACTTTGCCAAAGGGAAGGCCGAGGGAGATGACCTCTGCTTCGTTGATGTCATTGGGCAGCTTGCGGACATGTATAACTCTGGACGGGACGCCAGGACTTCTGATGTCGCCTTTGAACTTCTTGCTGTCGTTGCCGTTGGCTGTGTGGAAAGCAAATGATCAGGGCGGATTGCTGGGACAAAACTAAACACATTTAACAAGGAAATAATGAGTCAAGAGCAAACAGATCCTACCTGCTGAGGTCATGATATAGGGCCCGCTGGAAACACAGGAGAACAGCTCGTCAGATCCTCTCTGAAAAAAAAAAAAAAAAAAGCTCCAGGTCAAACAGGTTTCAGTCATTTTTATGAAGTTTAGACAGTCAGTTCTGAGGTTTACAAACAGAACACTTGAAGTAAAGAGGAAAAAACCTATGGTAGACTAATCCAAACTTTAGCCGGAATGCCAAAAACAACCAGTAAAGGAAAGAATGATAGTGGAATGTCCAAATAAGGACATGTTTACATCAGAAAACTCTGAACGCAGGAAATGGACAACGTTGCATTCAGTTTTCCTGTGCAAACAGCATAGCATTAAGGGTGGGTGGGGTCAGAGATCAACCACAAGACATCCCCCACCAGAAAACTACGGAGCAAGATCTCTGTAGACCATGGGGAGAGGGGCGGTTTTACATTTCCGGGTCGTCAATCAGGAGGAATGGGTGTGCAGACCGAATCTTGAATTTGCTCTTTCACACTTTCCTTTGTTTTAAAGAAGGACGCAACGTCTACGTGAAGGACAAGGACATTCATACAACTAAACCTCTGTGCATGGTATCAAACACCACATTTCAACCCAGCTAAAACTAGTATAGTTTGGGGGAATAGTTCACCCAAAAAATGGAAACTTTAATCATTTACTCTCTAAAACCTGTACGAGTTTCTTTCCTCTGTTGAACATAACAGGAGATATTTTGAAGAGCGTGGGTAACCAGACAGTTTCTGGTTCACATTGACTTGGCGTCAGCGGGGACCAGCAACTGTTTGGTTAGCCATATTCTTAAAAATATCAAAATATCTGCTTCTGTGTTCAGCAGAAGAAATTCATAGAGGTTTGGAACAACTATCCCATTAAACCAAGATTACATGTGACAAACAAAAGTAATAAACCACAGTTCTGCAAATAACATGCATCTTTGTCCCATTTAATTAGAACAATCAAAAGCAAATGTTTGTTCTGATTATCCATTTTCCGAGCGCAGACAGTTGAGACAAACAAAGCAACAGAAGATGGCTGGACTGAGACTGTATGTATGACTAAAGGAAGAGTGAATTAAGTGTATTCAGCAGAAACTCCATGCAACCACACAGGCCTGCCCACCACATATTAAAATTCCACAGTCAAACGACTCAATGAGAACCACATGTAAACCAGAGGGGGGTGGCTACACAACAAGCATCTGGTACAACAAACTAAGCTAAGAAACAATTGTTTAAAAAGTTACTGCAAAACAAGCTAAACTGGGAACTTAAAGCTTTTACAGAAACCTTGTTTACAGCTCTGCTCAGTTGCCCGTTATCATAAACTGCCAATGAATTGACTACAAGCCTGTGACGTTTGTAGCAATACTGCTAAATTATCATTTTAGCAGCAGGACTACTATTCTAGTCGAATGATTTTCTGATTGTGTGTTACCCACTGAATTAATTAGAGAAGTTTGCTTTGTTCAGTGTAACCAGTGCTTTGCAGACAGTTACATTGTATGCATATTGTTATGCATGCTATTTCTTCTGAATATAAAAATAGATTACCTTCTAATGTTCAGTTAAATCATAAAAACATCTTAAGAAAATCTCAATACAAGTATCCTTCTTTCATAATGTACATTATAATGGTGTGATGCCTAAATTACCTTGAAGCACTTAAAACCTTGAAAAATGCCATGAATTAAGATTTTTTTCCTTGGTTTTAGTTAAATTGTGGTCAATGTTTTTAACCATATGAAAACAAATTACTACAATATGGTCACAATTTCACTACATTAAAACTAGGGAATAAATTTGTTCAACTTTACAATTTGACTAAAATGAGGGAATTAATGAATAAAACGTGAAATGTGAACAAATTCTTAATTTGGGACCACAATATCCATTTGTGTGGCTCTTATTTTTAGTACTTTATTTGTAATTAATTTAATATCAGCCATAGTGTTAAATAATTATCATCTTATCTATTTCCCAGTGCACAAAGTAGTGCATCACAACAAAAACACAATTTTCCAAGTTTTAACAAATTAAAATTATTTTCTACGGTGATAGAATTTCCGCTTAGGGCTGGGCGATAAATCGATTTTATCGATTAACTCGAATGTGTAGTTAATGTCGATTTGTTTGAATGAAAATCGGTTTTTCTAAAAAAAAAAAAAAAAAAAAAAAAAAAAAGACATGTACTACGGAACTCCTTAAAGGGAATAAATACGAGATGGGAGATAAATATATATTTCAATACTTTCTTCCGCAGTTTTATCATTAGGTAATCATACTGTATAAAAATTGTGAGGCATCAGGGAGTCAGCTATTATGCCCTGGCATTGAAACCGCTTTTGAATGCACGATGGCTTTTTAGTTTCACTTTGGAGATTCGCTGACGCACGTACTCTGTTTATACTACAGAGAGCGGTGTATTACTCACACATTGTACAGAATTAGATGTTTGTCGTGGTGTCAGGATCTGCAAATCATTTGTCATCGCCCTCAGTCATCTCTCCTTACTCTGTTTATGTGGTAAGTGAAATTTTATGTACTGTAATGCAGTGTTTCCTATACATTGATTTAGCCGGTGGTGGCCTGGCTACAATATCAAAACGACCGCCACAAATAGATATATATTTTTTTTTCAAAAGCTTTGACTTCGTTGAATAAACAAGCACTGCACGTTTCAAAATCGAAACACGGTGCGGGTGTCTTTATATCACTGCATTTCTGAAGGAACCCGACTGTCTTCAGAAAATTTTGGATGTCATTTTCATTTCATCTTGCATATAATGTCTGATAAAGCAGTATTTGTGAGCAGAGCGCTAGTTTGTGTACAGCGTTACGTGGAAACCGCTATCTCTCCGAGCTCTAAAAGCGCCTCCTGCTGGCAGAGAATGAATTTGCATATATGCCGCCACAAATAGAGTCCAAGTCTGTGGGAAACACTGGTAATGTAACAGGCAACCGTTAGCAATCGTTATTTGTTTTCCGTGCCTTTCTGAATACGGATTCACGATTCAGGCCAAAGGGCGTCACATAATTTTATGTCTTATGTTACGTTACATTTTACGTCATGTTACATCATTTTATGTTACATTTTTCACTGTCTTTTTGGCTTGTTGTTTCTGATTGCACTTTAACCCCAAGGGGGGAATCCGGATCAAATCCCAGAGGGAAAATCAAAACAAAATAAAGTTAGAACTTGTTTTGAACAATTTCTTTGTCATCTGCAGATTGATTTTAAGTAGGGAGAAAAAAAAAAAGATTTAAATCGTAAATCGGATTTTTTGTGAAAAAAATCGGGGATTTTTTTTTTAGGCCATATCGCCCAGCCCTATTTCCGCTGATAGATTTTAACTTGCACTGGACCAGGAACATTCCTCAAAACTTTTAGATAGTGTCAGACAACACAAGTTCATTGAGCATGACGAACACAAACATTCAACGTGTTAACTTTTTCTTGGCTGTGGCATGATGGGATACTTGGTTAAACAGATTAAAAGGTGTGAAAGACAGGGGGAGGGGCGAAGACTGCAACAATTCACAACAAACCAAAAAAAAAAAAAAAACGGGGCTGTTAACACAGCAGCTCCGATTGTAATGCGCTCACCATGGAGACCTTGTGCAGGTAACTGAAACCCAACCCAGAACTGAATACACAAGACCCATTATCTCCATACGCCCAGGTGTGCCTTTCACCCACAATTACTGTTCAAACTTGAGCCATTTACCACACTAACCATACAGGTTATGAGCACTGATCCAGACTTGTTTCCTGTAATAATAGCAATAGTAATTGTCCATGTACAGACTCTATACAGACTTTAACATATAAAACATCTGGACACTACAAACTCAGCAACTGAAAAAGTTGGTTCTGAGATTGGATATAAAATAGTTGCATTTTTCTGCATGAAGGACCAGGTTCAGATCTGAGTAAAATAGGATATTTGATGAGAAACGGTGATTTTCTTCTTGGGAACTAACTGAATTGTGAAACAGATAAGAATTGAGCTTGAGTGAATGCAAGTTTGCTAAAACAAAGCCTTCGAAATAGCTGTTTGGCTATTGGTTAACATTATTGTGGCCTAAGTGATGTCATCAGATAAGAAAAGTCGCTTTAGTGGATGTCGCATTTACATTTTGATCAATGATATTAAATAGCAGAATAACATGCACCAATCATTCACAAAAAAAATGAACAGAGAAGAGGCAAAAATGTCATGATTTCATGTTAACTGCATGGTAACACAGGAAAGCTTCGGATTCTCGTATATTGGGCTAAATTAAACTCAACCTAACAAGAGACTATTGCTAATCGCGGCTTGCTGTGACCAGCACCTGTGACCCACAAGCTATCGACCTGCATTCTTTACGAGATACAGAGAACAAGAAAGAGAGACTGATAGCATCAAGCGAAGCCCCATGTGACCCATTAGCACCTCCCCCAGCCATCTTCCCTCTGATCAGCACTGCTGAACAAACACAAGAGCTACATGTGTGTGCTGAGTGATGAGGCAAACCTATTTGCATTTGATGAATAGACTGCATTCATCTCGTCATATCAACAGCCAAAACCAATCTCTGAGGAATGTCTCTGAAACGGGTTCAATCATTAGGCTGAGGTGGAAAGTGCACCGAAACAATAAAATGCTTGTCACCTGAAGATCATCTAACAGTCAGAACATTTGATGACCAATTTTAAGACATTACATTACAACTGAACATCTTTTTTTCTTAAGCAATGCCTTTGATCTTATCGTGCATGAATTTTCAGTGCATTTATATAAAGAAAACCCATTTTGTGCTGATAACAAATCAGTGTGTAGCTATAGAAAAATAAAATTCAACAATAATACAGCCCGTTGCTCAAGATCAATAGGAATTGTATAAACTATGCTGGGTTTCACTCAGACATGTGGAACATTATTATATTACGAATTTGCAGTTTAAATTAGCCAAATACATGAGGATGATAAGCTTCCTGTGTTACCAGTTAACATGAAATCAACAGTGACCTTTTTTTGTGAATGACTGCTGCATGTTATTCCACTCTTTTATTTTCATCAAAATGTAAATGCAACATGCTCTAAAATGACTTTACTTTGCTGATGACATTACTTAGGCCACAGTGATTTTAACCAATAGCTATTTAGGAGGTTTTGTTTTAGCAAACCTTTATTCAATCAAGCTCACTTGTTGTTGGTTTCACAATTCAATCAATTCCCAGTGTATAAAATCAAGCCCTAGCCTACACCTTTTCTTATTATATCTCCTATTTCACTCAGAAATGTCATGTTACAAAAGTAAAATGAGTTCTGAATGGAGTTTCATGTTGTCTTTATCCCATAATTGATCTGAACCGGTGACGTAATACAAAAAAAGGTCCCTTACAGATATTTCAAATCCAAAACTTGGAAACCTCTCAGAATCAATATTTCCAATTAGCATTCAACTCTTAAAACAGTGCCCATCTCTGTACCGTGATAATCCTCAGACAAATGCAGTGCCTGTAGGTTTCATGCTGCATAAGTTACTGCATGACCTAAAGCATGCAAGTAACTAACCTAAATGAGCCTCATGAATCAGGCTTTTGTTCTACATCCTGTGGGTCCCTCCTCACTAGCCACATACCACAGGAAATAATCTTTAATGAGGGAGTGAGTGGGAGTGTTCATGTTGTGGCCTCGTGAAGGCTGATCCAGGCAGCAAGTTAAGGATTTCTTAGCTATGTGTTTCACAACAGTCAAATATTATGAACCAGAATTTGTTTCGGAAATTAAACGATAACTTTGAGTTAATAAAAAGTTGAAGCACAATGTGGCATGGCACAATGCCATAGTGCTTGTTCTAACAAATCTCTGAATCACTTTGAAATGATTCACCCCCTTATTGCCAGGATGAATCATGTCTGGATGGAGCGATAGCACAAGGTGTGGAAGACACAAAGGCCATGCGAATTCTCAATACAGAGAGTCCCGGCACACAAACAGTTAAAGATAAGCAAAACAATCTGCTCTTATTCAACCAACCCAAGCCGTATAGCACATGTAGTCATAGTGACTGAAGGACTTAAAATAAGATTCTTACCTTTGTACCAACTGCAATATCGTGAACGACGCTGCGAAGGAAAATAGAGAAAAAAAATCAGAGCAGGAAACCATAAACAAAATACATGAAATTGGAAAGAATAACCATTCTGACCCCATGCACTTGTCTAAAATAGTCCCAATGAAACAAAAGGTAAAGAAAAATATTACATGCAAAGATGTCTATGTAATTTAAGAATCCAGCCCATTTCGTGAAATTAATATCCTCAACCTAAATATTAACCGTAATTCATATTAAAGTGGGGGTAATGAGTCTAATATTTCATTTGGCTCATGTTGGTTAGATGTTTTTCCCATTAAAAGGAATAAGCAGATTGCAGCTAGACAGTGTAATCTAGTTCCTTCCCACAGATCTCCCTTAGAGCAAGAAATATGAGTGGTATTTTGGGTCAGTTTATGGTTGAAGATTAACCCCCACATCCTGTTTCACATGAACTCTCAGTAAACACAATACCAGAATCTCTCCTCTGGCTCGAGTCTTCAAAAAGCCCTCATATCAATGTGGCACAACATGAAAGCTTTTATGTTTGAAACAATGGAAAGAAAAAGAAACCGAGTGTACCAAAACAAAGTCCCGATCTTCCCCAAGAGGGGAAAAACCTTCATGCAAATAGGTGTGAGAGCTCAAACGAGGGGGCCCTATGGACTGGGGTCATCTTTCACAATACCTGGGGTGTGGTTTTAGATTCTGTGTATCATCTTACATGGTGCATGTGCAGTGCGTCTGTCTGGTTCATTCGGGTCTATCAAAGAGACTCACTGGCCAGCCATTTACCATGTTAACCACAGTTTCCACCACTTTACAGTAGTCACGACAGTAATCTTTACCGCTATGTGGTATTAGCCACCACTAGGCTGCTATTCAGCAAATAGGGACTAAAACTTCTAAAATGTAAATATTCGTTTAGTTTAGGATATGCGTTTGAGAAAATGTTGTGTGTCAAACTCAGGAAGTTGAATTCCCTATAAGCCGTTTTATGTTCCATGTATTTTTATTTGTATTTGGTTTACCATTTTGTAACCCAAAATTACCTAAGTCCTTAAAACCCATATTTTTGCAATGCTCTAGCAATAAACCTCAACTGAACAACTTAAAAAAGGATTTGTGCTTCTAATGATTAAAAAAGTCAAGGTACACCAATGTGAATCATATTCAGGAAATAAAACGGCTAAAATAACTACCGTGTTTTGGTGGAAACTATGGCAACCATGACGATTTTTGTAAGCACCTTAGTATGCTAATATTTGACTAATAATATAACAACTAAATAAAATGTAATCTGTGGGCAGGTAATAAAGAAAATAAAAACACCAGCTCTGAGCTATAAAATTTCAGATGGACTTACTCTAATTCTGCGTAACTTGATCCCACAGGATACAATTCAGTCTCTAGGCGGCTGCACAGGGGAAAAGATGTCAATGCCATCACACAACCCAACTATTCAATTTACTTATACTCATTTTACTAATAGTTTTCTGGTCAGAAAGAATAACACAACTTTTGGGGCTTGTTTCACTATGTTTGTGAGTTTTAAAGAATGTTTTTCTTTACTCTTTCTACTTAAACTTTTATCACTGCATATACGATGCAACAAGTCCTCTCGATGAAAATCTCCCTAGTTTTGCAAAAAAAAAAAAAAACTGCCTGATTTACGCTGCAAAACACGAACTCTGATTTGCGTTGTACTAGTAAAACAGGCAAACTTGGATAAAAAACGAAATGTGATTAACAAAGCTAGCATTCACGGGAAAACTAACGTTACGGGTTTGCTTCACCGCAACTGGTGATGAGAGCGCTCGCGCTGTCCAATCAAACAAAAAAAATGCATTCCAGTTGATAAAGGTAGGGTTTTATTCGTTCAAGGCTTATCGCCCGGCCAGCTCAATTTATTTCCCGTTCATAATAACGTAGCATCACTTACCCGTCCATTGCACAGCGAGGAACAGCAGCTCTGATCCGCAACTTTGTTGCTTGGCTGAGTTTTCTTAAAAGCGCTACAAAATGGCGGAGTGCGTTGAGCGGAGCCTCAGCGATGAGCTCGGTGATTGGTCAAGCCTGAACAACAGTGGGAGCGTGAGACACGAGGAGGATTGTGATTGGATAAGACGAGTTGAAAGCAAAGGGCGGTTACAGTTGAGGAGGGAGAAACTGTGTGTCGCGCATCCTAGTATTGTTCTTTGAAGAATGGACTAGTCACTTAGGAAACCGGGTTTTTTTTGTTCAATCAAAGGATTAACGTGTTATTTTGTCAGTGAAACAGTAACTTTACTTAATGAAATGTATGATATCTAATATATTTATGACATATTACTATGACTCTAATATAATACACTTTTTCATAGTTCCTAGTCTCTTAAAGGAGTCATCAATGGACAATAGTACCTTTTAGACACAACAACAACAAACTGAAAGCTAATATAACCAGCTCCATGAATATTTCAGGTTGCAGTGGTAGCAGAGATCCATTCTGTCTGACTAGGGACTTGATTGCTGTTTCCACAACATACAAAAGTAATAGTGCTTATGTAAATAAAATTCATGAAGGTTTCAGCATCACTGATACTGGCCAAAGTAGACCAATGATGAAGGACGAACTTCATCTAGTGCATTTCAGACAAAAAAAGACCCTTATTTAGTTGGATTGCTGTCAGATTTAGATTTAAGTGCCTCTGGCATCAAAGGCCCCATGATCTCCTTGATGTCTCTGGAGTGAGACGGAGTCTCTTGTGACCACCTGGCTGAGGAGAGTATTTACTGTCATTTCACTCTGTTCACAGACAAAATAGTTTTGGTTTGGTGAAACCATCTTGTATCCAAGAAAATGGATAAGATGAAAAAAGTATTCACTGTAAAAGTTTTAAATGTCTTGTCCAGAAGGACTATGGGACATGGAGATCTTTGGAATCAGGTATCATCATCATCATCATCAATAATTACCTGTTTGTCACACTCAGGAAATTACTTTTCCCCTGTGCCACACCTGCTTAAATCTAAATAATAGATGGGGGGCCACAACAGAAACTGAGACTCATTGTCTCCAAGGTAGCCAACTGAAGGCATCACATGACTTGGCCAGGTAAATAATAGGGCAGAGTTGAGGCCGACCAATAAGCTAGGCCTTCACTGAGAAGCTTTCAGAATACAATTAAAATAGTTTTCAATATATTATGTTTTGTAAAAATAATGAATTGGAAATAATTGATTATGAAAGTACAGTAGGGTACACGTGTCTGTCATTTATTAGGATTAGACTGGATGATTTTATTTCTATTATTTCTATGATTTTAACTATTTCTCGTAATGTTTAAAAAGTAGTTTAACACTGCAAAGTTCTTTTTTAATTATTTCCATAAAATACAGATATTTGATACAGAAAAAAACTGTATAAAAGTTGTGTACGTTAACATTACAGTGGTGTACAGGAAAAGCTTTATGAAGGTATTCATGTTTATAGAAACAGTATCAAATTTATATATATTTCTATAAATACCTAAGTTTATAAAGCTTTTCCTGTACAGGACTTTAACCAAATATTAATAACGTGTCTGTACACAAGCTATTTATATTTGCATGACAGTTATGTTAACAGAAACACCACTGTAATCATATAAATTTAAATAACTTTGATATCATGTTTCTGTACATAAGTTTTTTTTTTTTTTTTTTTACATATTTCCATTACCTGTGCTATAAACTTATGTTTATAAAAAAACATTTTCTACATTTTACACGTTTACATTTTTCTATTGATGCAGTGCTTCTGTAAACATACCTTGATAACACTACTGGATACAGATAACTGCATAAATAACTTTGATACTGTTTCCGTACATTATTTATATTTGCATGTTTCCATTACAGTGGGGTAAGAAAACACACTATAACGTTTTTGTTTGTTTTACATAAACACTATCAAAGTTATTTACATATACATGTTTACAGAAACATTGTATAAAAGTTACATAGGTACATTTATCTATTTGATCCAGTGTTTCTGTAGAAATATATACAACTTTATAAAACATTCCCTGTACACCACTGTAAACATAAATAAAACTAGGTATAGAAACACAGTCTCAAAGTTATATATATTTACGTTTACATAACAGTGGCATACAAGAAAAGGTTTATAAAATCTTTTATACGTTTACAGAAACACTTTGAAAGTTATTTATATTTACATGCAGAAACATAGTATCAAAGTTATTTATATTTTCATGTTTATTTTTATCTACCATTTACATTACAGTCCTTTGATCTATCCTCCAACAGCAAGTGTTTTGTCTGGTCTTTAATCATTCGCCCATGCTTTTAACAAGGGGCCATCCTGATAGTTTATAAGGAGGCAAGCAACAGTGTATAGCTGGTTGATGGTCCTGGTGTCGCAGAGAGGAATGACTGTGTCCAACAGCTTGTGTTGCTTCACCCTTCCCACAAGACGCTCAATGTGGACCCTGAGCCGAGCAATGGACTGAGTTTCCCTCACTTCCTCAGCCGGCATCTGTTCCTTCTTTAGCAGACAGCAAGGTCGGTAAACTTTGCACAGTACACAGTTGTCTATAAAAAACCCTTTGTTGACCATAATGGCCATTTCAGGTTTCAGGAGTGACACAATCCCAGATTGCTTCAGAAGCTCCTTGTCACTGACATATCCTGCATACACGGATGACACAAAAGTTACTGCACCATGTGGTGCCATGCCAATTAAACCCTTGTAGGTGCAATGGGACCCTTCACTTTGAAGCAGAAGAGAGGTTGGTGTTTTGCAACGCAGCTCTATGCAGTCTATCACAACATGTGTGTCTGGATAGTCCTGAAACTCCTTTGGCATGTGAGCCTTGACCGCCTCCTCAGACATCCAGATGCGCACAGATCCAAGAATGGCGTATAGAAAATTGGCCCAGCTTGTAATGACTGGACTCACGGCGGACTGATGGATATTGAATCTGTGGGCTAGATCTCTCTCTGTTAGACCAACTGAGAGATGGACCATGAAGAGGAAAAACTCATCTATGGGCTGCATGGACTGACACTGTTAACAAAATTGTGAAAGTTTTTTTAAGACATATAACGTGTGTGTTTATGTAGATAAAGTAATATTAGTAGCATAAACATTTCTCTCTTTCTTCCCCCCACAAAAAAATCTATGTATGTAACGAATTTTAGATGACATATAAATGAATTATTTACAGATGTACTGCCTGATGCTCCAGCTTCTCTCACTGTAGCTGTCCTGACTCTGGTCAAACGAACCATGTTGTGGGACGCAGGCTCAATGAGTCTCCAGAATGCCATCAAGTGGTTGTAAGTTGCAAACCTATAAGAAATGTGGGACATGTTTGAGATAATACACAAAAAAACAACCACCAAGTTGTAGCTTATTTTTTATTTACAGTGTACTAAAATATAAGTCTTGTAAACCCTTGTTTAAAAAGTACAATTTATCATACTTATACTTAAATAATATGCTTAGTAAGTACTTGTTAAAGAAATAATAAACTTTAAAAGAATATACTTATGTGCAAACTGAATGTAATGATTTCCAGACACTTAACTGCATGCTATTTATGATTGAATGAAAACGTAATTTAAATTTATATTAAATGCAATAAGATTCCAAGAATCTTAAGAACTTAAGAGTTTCTGATCCACTAAAGTAGGACTTAGGTACACATTTGTATGTAATTTCATAAACTATGTAAACACATTGTCCTTAAAATATGGTTAAAATGTACTGACAAGCATTTAAACTAGATATACTTTATATACTCATTTCTATTGAAACTTGTATGTCATGTATTTGATTCATTGATTATTATATATATTTTATAATATAATTTAGCACCATGCCAGTTACCACAGCTATATTCAGGGCAAGACTGAAGTGAAAAACAGAAAACATAAATAAACAAATAAACCATATTTTAAAATAATAATAATAACAAAATTATTATTATTATTTTTACAAAAGGTTTTTAAAGTTTGTCTATAAAAAAAGATTTAAAACGAAATCTGGACTTCATTAAAAAAAAAAAAACATTTCATAGGAATTAAACTGTGTTAGTCGTCAAATCAAAATAAGGTAGACCTACTTCCTTAAATCATGAAAAAAAATATTAATAAAACAATTATTTAAAGGCGTCATGATTACAAAGTGCACTTACTAACCGTGTTAAGAAACAGTCATGAAAATGTGCTCGAAGTACACTTGTGGCATTTTATTTTCTTAATATTATCTGCAGGTACAGTTCTATTTTTTAAATAGCTACACATTTAAGATTTGAAGTACACTACTAGTGCACATTCAATACAATCACTTGAGTGCTACTTAAATTAACATGTTTTATGAAAAGTATGAAAAAGTTATGGAAACATGTATGAAAATGTTGTTTAGGTTTTAGATCTTACCTGGTGTAAAACCGTATGTCATCGTTAGATGCAGCAAATCGCCCCAAACAAAACCTCTGAAGGACAGACAACTCTGCAACCTGTCTCTTCAGGCGCTCGACCTCCTTTCGGAGAACTTCGGTCTCATCCACTTCCAGATGATCCTGGACGAGAGATGAACAATAATCATGCTCCTGATGCTGGAAGCCCGTGGGCACAGGATGTTGTTTTAAAGGAGACGGGACGTGTCTCCTCCTCCATAACCCGGTGCGCTTCGGTGCTGAAGTGTTTGAGCTCCTGGTGAACAGCGTGGGCACGGCGCCCTTCTTCAGCAGTCGGCGTGCATTGGGTGTCGATTGCTCAATAAAATCATCAGTCCTGAAGTGTCGACTGCAGACTCTTGTATTAGGACTGACCTTATAATCCTCACGCCGGATATTCTGAAGCCACGTTTTGCGTGTTTCTTTGTTCAAAGGGAAACTGTGGAAACTAATCACAGAATTAAATCTTGAGGACATTTTACAGGACGGGACACAGCAATAGCGAGACGACGCACCTTCGCGACGAAGATATTTAAAGGTTTTTGAACTCATTACTAGAACGTTATATATTAATATAATGTACTAAATGGTATAGTACTGTAGTTAATATAGCTATAATGTAATAATATATAAATTTGATTGTGATCAATAGTTAATCGAAATATGTCAGAAAGAGTTAACTACTAACACAGTTTCCTATCGGTGAATACAGTACCGGAAGCTCGTGTAGACACTGAGAATTTAGCGGAAGTACGTAGGCAGTAGGCATATGGCAAGCCGCTTTAGCATTTAATGCCTCTTGATTTAGTTTTGACTAGTCAAAATTCCAGATGTCTGTTCTGCACTTTTGAATCCTTGACTAGTCATAATATACATTTAGGCTAAACTATAAATATATTTTCGGATATAGTTTTGACGACTAGAAATTGTAGCTAACTGAAGTCAACTATAATTTGTACTTTTGTATCTCTAATTGAATTCTCTGTGGAAGCCTGTTTCCGCCACTGAATAAAAAATAAAAAAGGTAATTGCGACTTTTTATCTCACAATTCTGACTTTTTTTCTCAGAACTGCGTGATATAAACTCGCAATTGCGAGTTATAAAGTCATAATTGTGAGATATAAACTTGCAATTCTGACAAATAAAGTCAGAACTGTGAGATATAAACTCACAATTCTGACTTTTTTTCTCAGAACTGCGTGATACAAACTCGCAATTCTGACTTTTTTTCAACTGTGAGAAAAAAAGTCAGAATTGGGAGTTTATATCTCGCAATTGTGAGAAAAAAAAAGTCAGAATTGTGAGCTTACATCGCACAATTCTGACTTTATATCTCGCAATTCTGACTTTATATCTCGCAATTCTGTGAAAAAAGTCAGAATTGTGAGATAAAAAGTCGCAATAACCTTTTTTTACTTTTTATTCAGTGGCGGAAACGGGCTTCCATAATTCTCACTAGTGAAACGTGGGCTATAATTTGAGATAGTTCTAATAGGCCTATGTGTTCAAGTCATCATGAAATGGAAATTGTGATGTTCTTTTTCCCCCTGTTGGGAAATATCTTCTCAAAAGAAAAGAAAAAATGTATGACAGGACTTTGTTTTGTCCATTAGGAATTGATTGGATTGTTTGATTAAATTAGAATTGCAGATGTATTAAAATGTCATTCTGACTGATCAAAATATGTTTGCAACTCACTGAATTACAATTGTAATTATCTAAAATATTAAACCAATTTTGTTTTTACACCAATACGCTAGCCACAGTAGGTCGTGCATTGACGATTAGATGACACTATGTGGCAGCTGTTGGATATTACACATAAAATATCCTGATGGTAAAACACATCAACACGCATTTGTTTTACTAAATATTCTGTTATGTTGTTCTGATCTGTTTCTGTCTGGATCTATGGAAGATATTTATAAATACTGATGAATCCGCAGAAAAAAATGAAAGAAGTATCTCTACTCTGAACCAAACTGGAGAAAAGCTTAAAAAAGTGAAGTGCAGAACCCTTTGCCCATGCTGCTACAAAAACTAGCCCACTGGATAGAATGATTGAACAAATAACCAATCTTTTTAAAGGAGGTTTATTGAGAATAACATAAAGAAACACATAGAAAACCATATGCAATGCTGCTCTCCAACATAAAAAAAAAAAAAAACATTTTTTATTTTACTTGATAGACACTTCATGTGTCAGTCCTGAAATGCTAATAGTATTTTATATTAAGAGCTAAAACTATTTCCACCATAAACAATACTTATCTTACCAAACTGTGTCCTGCAAGAAAGCTGGAAAGACTTTTGTATCATAC
This sequence comes from Tor tambroides, assembly GCA_021397915.2. Lineage (NCBI taxonomy): Eukaryota > Metazoa > Chordata > Actinopteri > Cypriniformes > Cyprinidae > Tor > Tor tambroides. The sequence continues at coordinate 13,595 of JAFVLL020003481.1, read as the reverse complement.
TTATTTTAGTTCTCCGGTACTTTGACATTATATTATGTATTGCACATTGTATTACGACAATCAAATTTTATTTTATGCATTAGTGGAATTCAGGGGCATTAGTCATGGGAGAAAAAATGTCCATGCTTCTACGTTACCCTCAGAAACTGTGCTTTTGCTTGCAAAATCTTTGCGTTCTTTTGCTAAAGTTCCAGATTCAGTTGCAAAAGTTTTCTATTCGCTTGCAAAATTTTTGTGTGCAAATGCAAAACTAGTTATGGAAATAACACAAGGTGGGAGGAAAAACTGTATTTCAGTGCTTTTGCAAGTGAACTCAAAGATTCACAGGGAATTTAATTATTTTTCTAAGACGATGCAAAAATTTTGTGAGTGAACAAAACTTTGCAAGAGGATCTGAAACTTTAGCGAAAAACAAAAATTCTGTAAACAAAACACAAAGGTTTTGTGAGTGAATGCAAATATTCTCAGGTAATGCAAAAGTTTTGCGAGAAAGCAAACACAAAAGCATTGAAATATAATTTGTATCCTTTTTTTTCATCACATTAGGGGCTCTGTAGTACTGAATCAAAATAAGAACAAATACATTTTCATGTAAGTGTTCAACATCTCAAATGGATCCACTTCTCAAGTCTCAGCCACTTCGATAACTGGAAAACAAAATGAACAACTGTTACTCTGCATGATCCGAGAAGAAACCACCAAAAGAACTTTTGCTATTGTCTTTTAATGACAGATTTACATACATGAGCGGGACAGCACTGATGTAACTAATAGCACAGGAGAGGAGGAAGCAGAAGCCACTGAACCAGCCGAGAGTTAGTGGGTAAATGGAGGTGAAAAAGACATTGGACAAGAGATCAGTCACAGCTAGAACCAGCTGGAGCAGCCCAAAGACTCGCCCTGCCAAGAAACACAGCAGAGGACTCTCATGAAGTATCGTATAACGTGCAGTATGACCTCAACTAAAGCTTATACTTAGATGAAGCACATTTTAAGTTTTTGTTTCTATGGAGTTGTAACTTTACCATATTGCTGAGGATGCAGATTCTTGGACAGCATGGCTCGCAGTGTTGGCATGGGAACGCAGGCAAACATCATGATCCCTCTAGCTGTTTAAAACAACATATCTCAACCTTTCACTGGAGAAAGCAATATTATGGATATAGAACTCTATTTTACCCAGAAGTAACGGTTTAATATTTTATTATAAATTTGTTTACTACAAACACACAACTTCTAGCTTCACAAGATGTTAACTGATGGACCGGAGTTGTGGATACTTGTGGTTTTTTATCAGCTGTTTGGACTCTCATTCTGACGGCACCCATTCACTGCAGAGGAAATGATTTAAAGCTAAATTTCTCCAAATCTGATTTACTGAATCTGATCCATTTTATATAAGCTGGCAACCCTGCGTACACACTGTTTTTACACTGATGAGGCGAAAACACCGGCAAATATGCAAGTTGGAGTTCAACGATCTCGGAGATATTTTGCTCAAATAAAAGTGATACAGCCAGTCTATTTTTGAGTGCCAATTTGGCTGGTTTTGTTACGCAGACCTGGTAACCCTGATAATAATAGTCACTGGTTGAGAACCACTGCTCTATGGCTATTACTGGAGACTTATTTCGGTGATATCTGTCAGGTGGGAACTTTAAACTTTATGTGCATCATTCCACGATAAATCACCTTTAATTACTTTAAAATAAACTCACCCAGGAAGTAGACCCAGCTTTCTACAGCGAATGCCATGATTGCCATCCCAGTACAGTTGGACACAATACCCAGTAGAGTGAGGGCTGTGTCTCCCAACACTTTGAACAGACCCAGGACCCCTATGAAGCTACTCAGGTACATGGCGCTGGTGGCGGCCCTGCCATATCCGGCCCAAACCGAGTCCCAGCTCAGGGGGGGCTTCAGCACATACAGCTGGAGCACATATTCTGCCCCAACCATGCCTAGCATGAACAACACCATGGCTGTCATCAGCATGCCTACAGAGACTCGATCCATCGTTTTCCCATTTTCAGATTCAGCCAGCAACGGCTCACTCTCGGTTAGGGAACGTCTCGAGTCAGTGAGGGCAAACACAGAGTACAGTAATGCCACAACGCTGACTAGAATTGCTGTCAGGAGGAGAATTGATGGTCCCATCTGGTACAGATATCCAGACAGGAGACCTCCCACGACCCCTGCGACCCCAAAACAGAAGTCCACGATGTTGAGTTTAAGAGTGCGTTTGCCCTGCTCCGAGCTCAGAGACGCTAGAGCCGCCACCCCGGCCCAAAACATCGGCCCGCCTCCGCTCAAACCATGCAGCAAAGAACCCAAGTACAGAATCTCCAGAGGAACTTCACAGTACATGAAGATGACAAGCATGAACATGCCCAAAACTGAACCCATTTGAGAGGCCACCAGGAACACTTTAGGTCCATGACGGTCTGCCATGCGGCTCAGTGGTATAATGGACAACATGGCCGCCACAGAGGACAGCACACTCTGAATAAGAAGAAAGCGTGAGGATAACGCCTGCGCCCGATCGCTGTCTCCTGCTGTTGCCTTCAGCGACTGGTTGTACACTGTCTGTGTGAGGGCCATATCAAAGAAGGACGTCCCCAGTCTATTGATGACAACCACCGGCTCCACTAAAGTCAGAATGGCCCCCATTTGATTGGCAGACTGGGAGCTTGAAGCTGTAATTTTTAACCTTTGAGACAAAAAAATAAGCAGTATTGATACTGTATGTGTGTGTATTTGGAATAATTAAGATTTTTAAATGTTTTGAAAGAAGTCTCTTATGCTCGCCAAGGCTGCATTTCTTTGATCAAAAATACTGTAAAAACTATAATATTGTGAAATATTGATTCAATTTTAAAAGAACCGCTTTCTAGTTGAATAGATTTTAAAATAAAATTTGTTCCTGTGTTGCAAAGCTGAATTTTTCAGCAGCCATTACTCAGTTTATTTCCTATTATTTATAATGGTTATTATTATTATCAACGATGAAAACGGTTTTTGCTGCTTAATATTTTTATGAAATCCATGATACATTTTTTTCAGGATTCTTTGATGAATAAAAATCTCAAAATAACAGCCTTTATTTGAAATAGAAATCTTTTGTAACATTATAAATGTTTTTACCATCACTTTTGATCACTTGAATGTGTCCTTTTTAAAAATCATACCTACTCTGAAACATTTTAATAACTGATAATAATAAGAAATGTTTCTTGAGCAGCAAATCAGCATATTAGAATGATTTCTGAAGGATCGTGCGACACTGAAGACTGGAGTAATGATGCTGAAAATTCAGCTTTGCATCACAGGAATAAATTACATTTAAAATATATTAATATAAAAAAACAGTAATGTTAAATTGTAATAATAGTTCACAATATTACTTTGTTTTACTGTATATTTGATCAAATAAATATAGCCTTGGTGAGTATAAGAGACTTCTTTCAAAAAACATTAAAAATAACAGGTTCCTACTGAGACAACTTGCCCCACTGTAGTGGGTCAGTGTGTATTGAATGAACTACTTTTTTGCTTGGGCGATGAAAATGTCCAATTGTTCTAGCCAAGACTTTAAGGTATATGTCTACACAGAATAAACCCACCGTGCAAAATATTCACTAGAGTGAAATGTGTGACAACTAGCCCCAGTCGCTCCTACATATATTGAAAGTAATGTTGCATGCAAATAAACAAATCACATGGTCCAAAGATTGATCATTGTCAGATCCTAATTATAAGAGCGAATAAAATGTTGTCCCATTTATTATACAAACAATAACACATGCAGACACTAATGCATTTAAATGCTACTGCAGACTAATATGAATATTCGTTTATAAATACAGGAAAAAATGCACTCACTCATAAGGTTTTATCCACTGGAATTGGATTTTGATTGAGATGAAAGAGTGGAAAGCCCCGCTTGGCACAGATTTGCAGTTTAATGCAGAATGGAAGCTGTGTAATTGAAGCGAAAGTGATTTTAAAAGGTAACTTGTTGCTGCTTGTAAATGCATCTACCATGAGATTCCCATAATTTCACCTCTGAAAGCATAAAACAAAGTGTGGTACTAATACAAAAGGGTTCAGAGGAGGATTTTGAGTCTTCTCTAGCATCCGTGGCTTTATTTAATCTGCACTGTTGTTGTGTAGACATTTTTAATGACACTGGCATGAAATGAACAAACAATTAAGCAAACTGCATTGCATGAATTTAGAAAATCATGTATTAATGGAGTTTGTCCTCTAGAGGGCGCTGCTGTGCCGTGGCCATACATGCTAGCATTAAAAAAAAACAGAACACGTCAAGTGTTTAGCTTAATAAATTAATTTATCTGAAATATTGCACAGAGGTATTCATTAAAGGGAAACCATGTGAAGGAAAATTATTCAGCAAGTATGTCATTTTTATGACGGTTCTTGATGAGTGAGATTAGAATATTGCTGGAACTTTAACGTACAAGTAGATAGAAAACACAAGACAAGACTTATATTACAAGTAGTTTTGCTGCTTATGAAGAAAGTTTTTTCACCTTTCCCCTCACAGGTACTAGACTAGCGTTTCCCAACCAATTTGTCGTATAAGGCTCAAGTACACATTCATAAACACCAAACCAGAAATGTGTTCAGTTTCACTCATGCTTTTAGCACTAATAAAGTCATCAGTATTAATTTATACAATTTATAAAAAAAAATATAATAATAATAATAATAATAAATAGGCCTACTGCTTTTGTGAAATCGACTCGACAAGAAAATTGATAAAACTATCTCTCTTTTTTCCCCTTTTACATTATGTTTGAATTTCTTTCTGCAGTACCAGTGGTAAGGAATCACTGTTCAGGGCTAAACCTTAAAATCTTCTGTTGGAAAATTGTAATATATACTTACATTAAACATGTCTACTAAAAATCAAGCCTTTTATTATATATATTGCATATATTATTATTATGTGTTAACAACACAGAATACATCAATGTTATCTTTTGATATTAAGTAAATTTTGACCATACATATAGACCATTATTGAAACAAAACTCTGAGTCATGAAGACACAATTTACAATGTCTAATCTGTAATGTAGATTGGACATAAAAAAAAACAATTATCATATTGCATTTACAATACAGCAAAGATCTCCAGTGCAACTTTATGAATCTTCAATATTCAATACAAAAAGAATCTTCTAATGATATTTTATATTTTTTCAGTGGAAAGCAAGATTCAACATTATTTCAAAATAAAGACTACTTTGTTAGATCAACAGGCTTGTGTATTCATGAGTTCATGTCCAGGTCCAGATCTCATTGTCCCTCCTCTCTGTGTAGAAACCCGGCTCTGTGATTCTACTTTGCTTATTTGGTTTTATTCCTTGTGTAAAAAGCAAGCTGGTCGATCCATTTTTAAGTGCTGACGATTTGAAGGTTAGTGACATGAAGGTTAATGATCTGGAACACAGTTTGGTGTTTTATTTTCAGATGACAGATTTTATAAGTATTAAGGATGGTAGTTAAATTTTAGTACTGGGCGGAGAAATAGTTAAATAAAGTTTTGACCATCCAGTTTGCTAGAGCTTACAAATCACCCCAAGCAGGTAAGATGCTCTCCACATCTACACCTATTTCCACCACACCAGTCAATTCAGAACAGCCAGCTAAACTGAGTGAGATGGAAGCAATGTCCATGTTTCATGTTCATTGACTTTATATGGTGAGGTGACACGAGTAGTGTGCTTGGTTAAAACCAGTCCTTCTCATCTGAAGATGATTTCTGGTGTGTCCCGTTGTGTCGGTGCTGATTCATTAGCTCTCCTGGTTGGCGTACATGCCTGCCTCCCACTGCAGCGCTCGTTGGTTTTTATGCCTTATTACACGGGTGGCCTCTACAACCTGCCGAGAAACCAGAGTTACACAACATGATCAAACTGGATCTGTTCCAAAATCCAGCAGAGGGCACTACACATCGAAAACCTCAGCTCACCTCATTGTTTATGGCATCAACAGGTTGGATCCCTGCATACTGAGGAAAGAAAAAGTTATGAAGTGAAAAAAAATCTGTCTATACAGCTCTACATTGCATTGCATTGTGACATTAATCTCTTAAATGGATAGTCAACCTAAAAATTCTATTCTTTACTCATGCATGTCATTTCAAACGTGTAAGACTTTCTTTCTTCCATGGATTTGCGATTTGGAATGACATGAAGATGAATGTGATTACACAGTTTTCATCTTTTTTAGGGCTGTTTATTTGAGAGGTTTGTGATTTCCTAAAAGAAACGTCACTCACTGCATTTTCTTCCAGCTTCAGTTTGACCCGTCTGTCCTCAAAGTCCTTTAGCAGTGTCTCAGTCAGACCTTTCTGGGAAGAAGGCGATGGCAGGTCAGCAAGCGCGCTCAAGGGCTTGATGGGGGTTGTCCGGGAAACAGCTGGAGACATGGGTTTCGGGCTGCCCCATGGCTGGGGTGTTATAATTGACACAGAGGGAAGTCTGAAAGTGGGTCGTGGTGAGGACAACTGTGAACTTTTATCTGGAGAGATAAACAAAGAAAAACAAGAGATTATGTGTACCATTCATTCACCTACTTACACGAGTCATTCGATTCCCCATACATTTTAAATAAATTTCTGTGTTTAAAAATCATGATGATTTTCTAAGAGCATTTCTGAAACAGATACTTCTTAACATACTATATGTCTGTTGAAATGTAGTCTTAATTCCATTATAGATACAGATTCTGAACTGATAAGTGATCTGTGATCTTGGCCAGCACAAATTATATTGGAAAACAAGACATAGCATGTATGCATTTGATTGTGTGAAAAGCAATCTTTAACTTCAAATGTGCATTAACATCCATGAAGTAAATGATTAATCATTCTTCAGTGAAGCAGAATGTCATGGTATGTCCAAAGTTCAGAAACTACGTTGGCAATTCTTTCTCATTCCTTTGTGCTGCTGACATCCATAAACATTAAACGCTTTAATCAGTTAGCTACTGTATAAACCAAAAAGTTATGAAATGCACATGCCACAAACATTGCACAGAATAAGTCAGCAACAGGCGGTACCCCCCCCCCCCCTTACCCATTTGTTATGTTTAGCATGTTTTAGTGCAGTGAGACTGAAGAGTTATACCTGTCATGGATAATCGAGAAGTGTCCAGACTCCCAGAATAAGGATTACTGTAATTAGTTGTCTTTTCTGGAAGTACCCAATCCACTTCTGCCATGTTCCCATGTGGAGTTTGTGGTGAAAATACAGTTTCCTTACTGGTTAGAGGAGACCTGGGTTCAGAGGAACTTAGCACTGGATTCACGGATGCTGGGTTGGGTACTGAGAAAGACTGACTACTGGACTCTCTCAGCTCTTGGAGCTCTTGTTCTCGTCTGAGGTCTTTTTCGATTTCCTGGCGGATGCTGCTTGGGGCATTCTGCATTTTGGGGCTCCAGTCGGTGTACTCGAGGTGAGATTTCCAGGTAGGAGTGTACCGACTAGTTTTTGCCGGTTCCAGTGGGGACGGAGAATTTCGAGAGTAAAATCTGTTCCTTCCTGACATGCTGTTGTCATTTTCAACAATCCAGGATGGCTCTTTCTTTGTTCTGAGGGTATTGGTTTGGCACTCTACACCATTTTCTTTATGAATGCTTACTTTATAATGCTCCTCAGGATGTGCATTTACTTGGACTTGGTTTCCAAAAGTGCTGCTGTCAGAGTTTCTCTGAAGGATAGATTCATTAGGATGTCGATGAGGACAGCAAGGTGAAAGAACTTCCTTTGAGTCCAAAAGGTCACCTTCCTCTACTAGTGCAGGTTTCTCTGTATTCCGCATGACATCTGCAGAGACTGTGCTTTGCTCTAAATCAGTTGTTGGACTTTCTCTTAGACTTGCCCCCAAAGATGTGACTGGAATTTCATCCAGTTGTGACTCAAATGACTTCTTATTGTCCTGTACTTGGTTCTCTTGGGTATCATGGCTTGAAACACTGTTTGTGATTTGTCGCTGTTTCTCAAGCTCACGCTCTTTCTGAATAAGGAAACTTACTCTGTTGAGTTCTTTGGGTTTTGGAGCTTTCACCTGTGGAGATGACAGGGACAGAATTGGCTTTATCCTGATCTCCACCATCTCTGAATTGTCTTTGTGTAAGATACCCCTTGATCGACGTAGATTCTCTTCCCGTTGTTGGGAAATTCTGATTTCCCTTTGAATGGGAGTCTCCTCTGCACTTGACATCTTCAAGCTGCTTTCCATCTCTAAAATAGAAGGATCGTTCGAAATGCTACCATCGCTGGCGTATCCTCCACTTCGATCACCAAGACCAGAGTCAACATCATCTAAGGCACCTCCATTTTTTGAATCCTCGGTCACAGTTTCAGTCTTTACTACAATTGCTTGTTGTGTTGCTAGTGGGATCTCATTCTCCTCTAGGCTGTTCTCTTTGCTTACTTGTCTTAGAGTGAAGATGCTGGCTGTTGAGGATAGAGATCTTCCCCGCAGTTTGGGTGAATAAGGGAGCCGCTCGGTACTCTGTAGGAAGGGGTTCTGTTTTGATTGTTCCATCATTTGGAACTGCTTTCGTGCTGCGTTGAAGTCAATTTGCTCATTGTCTACGTTGCCAGGCTCAACCCTGGCTTCTTCAGTCTTCTCGCTCACTGGTTTGTAGCTTAGACTAAACCCATGCAGGAGCCTTTGCGGCGTGTTACTGAGGTCCAGATTTTCTAAGGCACTCCACTGCTCTTTAAGGGCAGGGCTTTTCTTGGGTGCCTGATTACGGATGATCTCCATTCGGTCTGGATTTTCCTCATCTTCGTTCACTGTGGAGGCATCCTCGACTCGGTAAGGGTCATCTCCATTAGTTTCTTCAAAAAGCCTTCCAGGTATCTTTTCCTCTGTGTATGTCTGTAGCTTAAAGGTGCTCTTCTCCTTCAGGGTATTCAGTTTGGCCTGCCTTTGTGGAGAAACCATGTAGACCTCATTCATCTCTGCTTCTGGACTTGCTGGGTCATCTACAAAGGAATAGAATCCAACATGTGAGCCTGTACTGCTGGGGGTTCCAGGGCTGCTGGGGTTGCTTGTAGTACCGGGCCTAAAGTCTTCACTGTCACTTCCATCCTCAGACACAGCCACTTGCCTAGCCTGGACCACCACATCTGGAGGACTATTGGGATACCCAGAGGACACTATCACAGTGGGCTGCATGTCTGTTACTGTTATGGTTTCCAAGCTGAACCTGAAAGAGTTACCATCCTGACTGCTGCTCCACATGTTCTCTAGCAACTGTGGTTGGCCTGTAGGGCTCAATATGGAGCGCAAATCTGACTGCTCTAGCTTAGGGGAGAAGGGCTTCATCACCCAGCGCTTTGGGTTGCTGGTCATGGGAACTCTGGGTGGTGGATGGTTCTGGGCAGCCCTGGAAAGTGGTGGTCTCAGAGAAGAATGGGAATTGCTCACAGCCTGCTCCTCTGCTGAGGAGTGAGTGCATGCATCATATGGGTTGACCGTCACAGTTGATGCCTGTCTCTGGGTAACAACAAAAAAACAGAAAGACAACAGATTTACTTGTGGACCGTGCGGACACTATCAGATGATTAACACATTGTGTGTAGAGAGTAAGTAAACGTATTTCCAGATATGTAACATACATATCTGGAAATACGTTTACTTTTGAAACTGTAAACGTATTTCCAGATATGTAACATACATGATTTACAAGGTACAAGGTTTAACAGGTTGTGTCTAATAAGAGAGAAAAACATTTAGAACATTTAGAACATTTATCAAACATTTTACATTACATTAAAAAAAAAAACCAAAACAGTGTTAAAAATATAACTCTAGAAAAAGACGATACATTCACTCCTGACTTTTAAAACTGTCCTTTGTAAAATTTTACCATATATCTTGTAAACGAGTAAGCGTATTTTAATTGGTATTTTATTCAGTTTTGTTTAATTTCCTTATTTTAATACTGGAAACTATGATTGCAACTTTAATTAAACTTTATTCATTTAAAAAATCTATAACTGAAATAATTGTAATAGAATGCATTCCCTTGATAAATTGTTTAGAATGAACATCAAAACATTTTCTCACTATAGTAAAATCGTGGGAGATCATCAGTTCAGCCTACTATTCAGCTGAAAATCATGTTTCTGTTTGGCTTTTTTCGATAGTATACATGAACCCATCTTAGGCTTAGTACTAAAACACCTATCTCAGTTGTAAGAATTTACATATTACATTGCATACAATTGCAGTCAATGGGGTTATTCAAAAGATATTTTTAAATACTATATGATTTTCAAAGCTTTACATTTTTGATAAACATAAGAGCAAGAGAATAATATATTTTTATGCTTATATTTTAGAAAAAAATTTTTTTTGATGTCTTTTCTGTTGAATAACTTTTATGATGACCAAACTTTTAAGTATTTAAATGTCTTCAGATGGTGATTATATAGATTTAAAAAAAAAAAAAAAAAAAAAAAACTGGCACTCACCTCACGTTATTGAAGAAATATGTACTAATCCGCTGTTTAAGAATAATTTATCATTGAGGGAAAAAAATTATCTGGTCTGCGTACTGCATCAAAACAATAGATAAGAGTGTCTACCACTTTGAACAAGCTTACGTAGTTGTAAGGGAGTTTTGCTCACTCTCACTGGTGTCCGTGTGTGACATCGTGAACTGTGAACCGCTGATAAAATGACAGCAGGCCAGTTTCCTGGAAACCACTACTCTGCCTTTGCTGATTGGCTCAGACTGTTTGAGGGGTGTCCCAAAAGTGTAGAAAATATACTGTAGCTTTACAGAAGTATGATGGCCAAAACAAAGATTGAGGGAACCGGGCAAGTCTTTACCCCATAAAAACATTTTAAATATATGCCCACTGAAAAACAGCTTCATATCCAGATTCAAATGCATTTTTCATGATACTAAAACAACTACTGATAACAGAACAGCTATGTTTTGATGGATGTTCAGTGTAATGTGGACTGTCCTCAAAAAAACAAGTTTGAAAAATCTCACTCTTTCACTTTCTTCTAGACAGATCGATGTGCTTCATAAAAAATTGTCGTAAGATACATAACCGTGTTCAACCTGATCAACCTTTAGCCTGCAGTGACAATAAAATGGCTGAAAGAGGAAACATTTCTGTCATAAAATGCATTTAAGAATTGTAATATTATATATAATACTGAGAACAATCTTTTTTCTCCTTTAGAAGTTTCAATTGATAATTACGTTACATGTACAGTACATACATACAAGTACACACAAATGATCTCACACATTTCAAATGAGCAAATAATATGAACTATTTATTCTAACACAACAAGCTGAAATATTTATTCTCACAAAGCCTTTCAGCCAAAGAAAAGTGAGCAACACTCACCCTCAGACATCAGTAGCGGTGTGAGAGCCTGTAGTGTCACATGCATCAGAAGACACTTCTGTCTTTACTGCACTGACTTGACAAAGTTCAGCTAATATCACATATGCATGCATAGACACACCCCACACCCAGACTGAAGGAGTGCAGAAGACTGATAGATTGTGGATGGGGTATTGAGGAAGAATGCACACCTGGTATATTAATATAAAAGCTTGTTACGGAACCATCTGTACGCAGAATTAACATTAGAGATGTTAAATGGGCCTGAATAAACATTCTTGTTAACTTTACCTGTATGGACTGTAGTGAGGATAACAACAACAGTGCAATTAAAATTAAAGCTGAAGCTGTCATCTGAGCTGTGCAATGAGCTGAGGAAAACTCCCTCGGGATGAGTGAAAGTACAGAGCATGACACTCATATATTACATTCCAGAGTTTATGACCAAGTAAATGTCTTTTTCTAAGCTCATCACTAGTAACTGTTTAACTGATCAGGTAGAAAAGCGCCTATGATTGGACTTTTTGTACAAATGTACAAGTGGATTTAATAATACAAATCTAAACTAGGGGTTTTAAAGCAACACTTTTTGTTACCTTTAAATATAATTTTTAAAGTTTCAAAATCATTCTGACGGTTCACTGACATCTAATAAAACGAATGGCTTGTTTCTTTCCAAACGTCTGTTCTGGGAGTTTGTAAATTTGGTGAGCAGGTACAAAATTTCACAAAATTGGCAGATTGCTTTACGATAAAAGTGCAGCGATAAAAGTGCGTGTAGAGCTATCCACTGTAATTATGACACTGGTAAAATAACAACAGTGAATTCCACTCACATAACTATAGGGGGCCTCATAGCCACAAAAATACATAAAACTATATACAATTTCTTGCACTAAAGCATACAGCAGGAGTTAGCCAATTTTTTTATCTTAAGCTAATAAAAAAATGATGGTATGTGTTCACAATATTTACTTTTTTTTGCACAACTATAGAAGAAGAAGCCAAAGTTCAGGAAAATATTTCTTTGCCCTAACCACAATAAAATGTATTCAGAAAAACATAATGCACAAGTATTTGACATTGTACATTACATATAGTGAGTATTTTATTAGTTATTGAATATAAGCATCATAATAAAGTAAGACCACTAGTATTGTAATATATACATTATTTTATTTATATGGAATTTCAATTATCGTTTCCACTGTATGTTATAAAGCTTATTTTATAAAGCTGATTAAGTGAGACTAATTTGACAATTTGTAATAGAATAAAATAATTACTTTTTAAAGCCCTATACACTTAAAAAAATAAAGGTTCCAAATGGGTTTTTTTCATAGCAGTGCAACAGAAGTACCATTTTTGATTCCCCAAATAACCTTTCAGTGATCAATTCTTAAAGAAACCATTTTTTTCTTAGTATGAAGAACATTTAAGTAATATAAACTACGTTTTTCATTCCGAATAACTTTTTGTTGAATGGAAAGGTTGAATGGATGTTAAAGGTTCTTCATGGAACCATCAATGCCAATTAAGAACCTTTATTTTTAAGAGGGTAAAATTGTAACCATTTCTTCAAAAACATATGTTTTTGCATAGCCCTACCTTAAAAGAATGATCCATGCTGTTACAAAGCACCTGCCACGGAGGAGTGTACCTGAACATGGTGTTTGCTGCAGTACTAGAGTTTGACAGGAAAACACTAGCATGCAGTTAACTCCACTCAATCCTGATGAGTCCTGGAGAGTGGGCAGAAGAGCAAAATTATTTTTATGTACCATAACCTACCAAGAATCACCATACACTAGTATGTGTCAGATATTACAAAATATTGTATTATAAAAATACTTTAAGTGTAAAAGCAATCAAAGTTAATATATATATATATATATATATATATATATTATTATTATTATTATTATTATTATATGTGAGGAAATTTGTTTGCTTTTACTCTCATTCTTCCTCATTTGGAATGACTCACCTCATCTTTTGCAGGCCGATGGATCCAACAAGGCCATTGTTTCTGATAGCGCTGAAACATACAATGAAAGCAGGGCCGGCCTACCCCATCAGTACTGCTGCTGGTGTCAGTCTAATTTTCAGTCTTCATCCACTACCCATAAAACCTTTGGCTCAGTTGCTCTGGTAAAGCTCCTCCTCCAATATGGCT
>JAFVLL020003479.1:0-54918 GCA_021397915.2 Tor tambroides | reverse complement strand
GTTATTACTGTCAGCCGATATAAATAATTGTAATTAATCATAATTAATTGTAATTATTTATATACAATTCCCTTTTAAGCTAAATTTGCTACAATTCTGTCTTCTAACGATTCTAATGGATTCACAAGTTTCAAAATCAGTGTTCTAAAGCAGTGGTTCTTAATCATGTTCCTCACATGCCCCTGCTCTGCACACGCTCTGCATCTCTCTCTCTCTAATTCAGATCACCAGCTCAGCTCAGACAATTAACTGTTCCATTTAAACACTTATTTTCACATAGCTATGAGAAGTGTTGTACATGGCTGCGCGTGCGGTTGCTGTGCTGTATTAAAGCTTTAATCAGGATAAAACCGAATATTGAAAGCTAACAGAAGCAGTAGCATTTACAAATAACAGAGTATATAAAATTATAAGACAACAACAACAACAAAAAAATACCATTAAGAGCCGTGCTTGCACAGGTTCTGCGCAATCCTCTTCACTAATATCCTCTGCGTCTCAATCGGGCTCAAATTAATAATCAATATTGACGAAGCAATTGTTTACAATACAACCGGAGCACGTGCTGCTGAGGTGAGGGGCAGGATGTTTAGATGGGCACTAGAGGCGGTTTAGCCAATCACAATACAGTGGACTAGCTAACCAATCAGAGCCCATCGTGTATTTCTGAGGGAGGGGCTTCATAAAAACAGGAAATGATCAGCACTTTCAAAAGAGAAGGGACAGAGCAGTGTAGAATGAAGTATGAATGAAATATGTTGATCCCACTTTATATTAGGCGGCCTTAACTACTGTGTACATTACATTTAAATTAATCATTTGATACAATGCTCTTATTACATACATGTTTTTTACATTGTACTTAAAAATTACCTGCGTGTAATTAAATCTGTAATTAATTTCTGTAATTGCATTTATAATTACACTGTTGCCCCATCTCTTATTTACCTTAACCCCCAATTAAAGCTACACATACCACCAAACCTGCCCCTAACCTTATATCCCACCTCAATAGCAGCGGAAGTGTTCACAATATGACACAATATGAACCTAATATAAAGTGGGACCAAAATGTCAATTACTGCACTTTTTAGATCTGCTCACATTGCAAAGATTTCATTTATGTGTTTTTGCTGCGCTGAGAATTAAAACCAATCATACATCTTTCTGATGAGCATACGAATACAATGGCCAATCAGAGGCATTTGGATTAGTCACTGCTTAAAACACTGCCATTTTGTTCAGTGCATGATTATTGAATTCTGCACTCCTTCATATTTTCTCATCATAAACAACGTGCAGATACGATGTAAACAAGTGATTCATTTCACAGTGTAGACAGCTTCAGTAACTATAACGGGAGTTTCTGCAAGAGTGCATATCTCGCGCTAAACAAGTCATGGACTGCTTTAATGATGGGGAACATTGCTTCCTCGATTTCTGTATACAATTCATTTCCAGTTTGAATAACCTCCATGCTCCTAAGACAATCAATATAAAGTTTTGATTTTATAATGCACAAAAAGCAATAAACAAATTCATAAACGGTTCATAATTTTTGTTCATAATTTTTGTCAGTGTAGCTTACAAGAATATT
The DNA here is from genome assembly GCA_021397915.2 of Tor tambroides. Taxonomy (NCBI): domain Eukaryota; kingdom Metazoa; phylum Chordata; class Actinopteri; order Cypriniformes; family Cyprinidae; genus Tor; species Tor tambroides. The sequence goes on along the minus strand of JAFVLL020003479.1, from coordinate 53,321 downwards.
ACGAACCTTTTCCCCACACATAAAAACAATTTTTAATGTATTGTAATGTGTAATCGAATAATCATTATTACAGTACCAAAAGCAATAATAGACAATAATGATTAATCATAATATTGCAGTTATGCCCTGTAATTAAATCCTGTTTTTAATTTTATAATTTATATGCTCCATGTTGAATATTCACAATATGCAATATTATGTGATTGTTATGAAAATACACGTGTCACCTCTGAGCAGCATTAAACAGTCTGTGTATAGGAAAACATGCCTTGTCAAACAAACCGTTGCAATATAAAGATGTATTTTACTGATATAAATAAATTTGTGTTGGTAACAGTCTATAGTACAGTGATTGAAGTAATTAATTAAATGTAAGTATTTGACATAAATGACAACACAGATACATTTAATAAAGTAATAAAGATTACCCTTAAAAGGTAAGATTCTCCAGGGGGCAAATATAGCCTCTTAATGGAAAAGCTAATAATTGTCCTCCCAGTGACCATTTCAAAAGTTTCTAAAATGTATAATTTAGTTATTAATATCTACACTTTAGGTAAGGACATATACATTTAAGTTACTAATATGCACCATTTAGTGGTAAATAAAGAACAGTAATGTACTTTTGAAAGGACACTTTCCCAGCGACGGCTGTCCAGAGTGCACCATTTATAATGAAAAACCTAAATAAATAGTCATCGGTCATAGCATTTAAAATTCCCCTATATTTATATAAATACTGAGGCCTGACATAACATGTGGGGGCAAAAAAAAAAAAAAAAAAATTAATTGAAAGAAAATTGGAAGAATTAATTTTCACAAATTATAATTTGTTCTATCTTTTTGACCATAATATAAATGAAATGGGAGAAATAATTAGTACAGTGTGGCTGTGATTTAACTAATACGAGAGAACAAATTAATAAGGGTCATGAAGTTGCAAGAACAAATTCTTAATTCATGGCCATATATATATATATATATATATATATATATATATATATATTCATATGTCATGTATGGGGCTCCATATATACATCTTTTTTTAGTATTGTTTATTTATTTAAAAAAATAAAAAATAAAAGCCAATACATCAGTTGCACATTAATGAACATTTTCAGTGACCATATGTGTTCATGAAGGCATGAAATGTTGTTCATTTATTCACCCTCTTGTCATCATGAGGGTGAGTAAATGATGACAGAAGTTTCATTTTGGGATAAACTATTCCTTTGACTATGTCATTCGCTAAATTAAATGAGAATGAAGAGTTTGAGGGTTTCAGTGAATAAATTGTCTTATTCAGTTGTCTCTCTGAAGCTATTTCCCTGTCATAATTTGCAACAGTTCACTTAGATTTTTTTAGTCTTGTACTTCTGCAGTAATAGAGACATTTTTTCTCTAAGTGAAGCTGATAGTTTTCTTCCAGCAGAGATGTTCAGTCAGACGAAATATTGTAGCCTTTTATAATAATTCACATGAAAACACATAAGAGGTTATGTTCATATTGTTAATGAATACTCATTCTAATAGAGTGAAATTCAAACAACACATATGCAGATAACAACACAAAGAATCACATTTGGAGAACAACACTCTCACAAATAAACAGCCTATTGCTGCTCCTCATGAGTTCACATCTCATTTCTTGCTCGGAGTGAAGCCTCTCTCTTTCTTTGAGAATGTCAGCATGCAATAATTTATTAGGATCAGTGATCTTTAGCAGCTGAAAGTTGTTTCTCGCAGTTAAAGGGACAGTTCACTCGGAAATCATCATTCTTCAATTTACTTGTCCCTGTTGTTCTAAATATAACATAACTAATCTAAACTTTCTTCATTATTCCAACACATAAAGAGCTAACTAGCACAGTGTCTAAACTACCTTTGTGTTACATTTTTGGGTGAGCTATCCCTTTAAGTGCATAATCTCTGTAGATTCTTTAAGAAGGATTCCTGCTTTCAGGGTGGCTGATGGCTTTGATGAGCAGAGGTGCCATCTTCTCTCATGTGATGTGAAATATTTATCATCAGGTTATGTCAACCAATTACACTTTGCCATGTGCAAACAGTGAATTATTAACAAGTGTCTGATATGTGGAACTTATTTTTTGTCGCTATGTCTTGAAGGATAGGATTTCTGTTTATCTTGAAGGTGTTTTTTTTTTTTTTTCTGGAAGTATGCATCTCAAAAGCCAAACTGCATCCTAAAGAAGAGAAAGTTGAGGTTATATGGTATGTTTATACTTTAGACATGAAGTTATTTGTGTTGCTGTTAAATATATAAAAACTGTTTTTTCCCCCTCCGGTATTAAAAAATTTAACTGTCTGGCTTTATTTTCCAGGAGTGTTTAATAAAATGTGGAGGTGCACTCCAAGAACAGTATTCTGACATAAAACTCTTTTCATGAAGAAAAGACAAAGCCTACCCTTACGAAACAAAAAATATATGTGAATATATTGGAAGATATAATGTGATATATGAAATAATATATTTTGATATATGGGACTCTAGTTCTTATATTTTTCAATATTCTGCAATACATGCATGAACCATGTATAGCCATAGCAATAAGACAGAAACAATACAGTAGCCTACTACATAGCTTTATTGAAACACTCATTCCTTTTTATTAGCACATGGGTTTACATACAAAATTAAATGTCTCAAAAATACATTCCCAATATGCCTACAAAGGTCCCCAATTCTATACAGATTCAGGTAAATTAACATCCACATTTAATCATTCAGCAGACACTTTTATCCAAAGAGACTTAAATGAGGACAATAGGAATCAAACCAACAAAAGAGCAATAATAGCCTATGTAAGTGCCGTGAAAAGTCTTGGTTAGCCTAACACAGCACATGTAGCAAGTACGTGTGTGTGTGTGTATATATATATATATATATATATATATATATTTAGGGCTGGGCGATATATCTCATGCGATATGAATGCGCATCTCGTCAGTAAAGCCGGTTCCTTGATTAGCGGTAAATCTCCATCACCTGTTTTCAAATGGAGCAGCATTTAATTCACAGAGCCGTAGTTCACTGACAAGCTACGCAATATCGCGTTCAATATCGAAGGCGATTCATCTGCGGTAATGAACTCGATATTGCGTAGCTTGTCAGTGAACTACGGCTCTGTGAATTAAATGCTGCTCCATTTGAAAACAGGTGATGGAGATTTACCGCTAATCAAGGAACCGGCTTTACTGACGAGATGCGCATGCATATCGCATGAGATATATCGCCCAGCCCTAATATATATATATATATATATATATATATATATATTCACACATACATGACACAATAAATTTGCTCATATTTGGATACATATATTTTGCATACATGTTCACATATATATGTGACATTATACTGCATATATGTTAAATTATATGTGTAGCCAATATTTATATATTTACAAATATATAATTCCATATATGAAAATATATTAAAATAAATATTTACCTTGAATTGTGTTCATATATTGCTAATATATATTCCCATATAAATGTGGCTATATGAGCACCATATATGTTGACATATATTCCCCAATATATGGAAAGCGGCAATTCCTTAATGTATTATTCAGTATATTGTAATATATTACCACAATATATTATTCTATAGAATTACCAATATACTGAAAATTCTTTAATATATTGACCGTTCATATATAATAAAATATATTTTCTTTCCGTAAGGGTATATTCATCAAATTGAGTGTCCATGTGAAGTTGTATAAATGTTTAGCATGCTTTACATATTGTAGCATGTTTAACACGTTGTTAGCATGTTTTAAGATGCTGCTAGCATATTAACAAGTTCCTAACACTTTTCTAGCATGTTTTAGCATGTTGTTAGCTGTTAAGCATAGTTCTAGTGATTGATAGACACATGGATGGATGAAATGATGGAAGTGTTTAGCATGTTAACATGTTTAGCATGTTGGTAGCATGTTTTAATGTGTTTCTAGCATAATGGTTTTGTAGCATGTTTTAGCATGTTGTTAGCATATAGGCTTTTCTAAGTGATATACGTAGATAGATAGAAACATTGATTCTTGGTAACTTATCAGTTCTTGCTGAGGTATTATTTGACTTCATTTGTTGTGATGGTAGACACACAGAGACTGCCACAAGTTCACAAACTTCTGACACATCACTTCCATTTTCTCAACACTCACTTCAAGGAGCTCAAACTGTGAAAAACAAACAGAATATAGAGGACATCACTGTCTCCACCTCCACCATTGCTGAGTTTTGAGACTGTGTGGAGTATGCTGTTATACAGATGCTTTCAGAGATTTGGCAGTGGAAAACAATGCTCATGCCAGAACACATTTTTGGGGTCCTCAAGCAAGTGTGCAAAAATATAATAGAAAATGAAAGTTGCAGAAAAGCACAGTTTTATCAGTTTTAGTTGTAGAGTGCTGATGCCAATCCACTTGTGCTCTGACTGCAAATGATTATTCTTTACCACTGAGAGATTGAAAATCATATCCCAAATTTATTCTTGGTTGCTCGCCTTGAATGTTCTGGGTCAAAAGATTAAGATGAGGTTTGCTTAGTCTACTATACAACAACATTTACAATTTAAAGCCGTTAGACAATTTTGCAACTTTGCGATATGCACCATGTTTTTTGTGCATAATGCTGTAAGCAGCATAAACTGAGCAGCTATAATTTATCTCTTTGCAATATGCACAGATGGTTTTTTGTTTGTTTGCTTGTTTGTTTGGTTTTGTTTTTTCTAATAAAAACAAGCTAAATAGTCTGTGCAAGATTTACATAATGTTTTAAGTAGATTAAAATAAATATTTCTACATCTGGACTCTTCATCTGGATGTATCTGAATAAAGAGATTTTTTGAGATAGCATTAATTTCAACTCCAAAGCAAGTCTTCATTCTCAAACTGCATATGAGAGAAAGTTGAATGAAGAATGCAATCTATTTCAGAAATGCAAGATTGTGAAATGAATTAAACAAATGAGGCAATTCTTTTATGCAGTATAAATATTATGGACCAAAAGTTCAAGCTATTCCAAAGCATTACTATACAAAAATTGTTAAAAAGTCACACACAGCAGCACATATTATAATAGTGTATCTTTGTTGATACTAAACCATTCACACTGCTAGAATAAATGGATATATGATTTGTTTTGGTATTGTTTCCTGCTATTATTAGGAATTGCACTGCATGTTAGTAAAATTAACCAACCAACCAAACAAACTGACATAAGATGCTCAAATTAGCTTCATTAACTTCTCATGTAGTACAGTGCTTCTGCTATCATATGCAGGGGTTAATTAAAGGGCTGTTAATTCCTGTCACTCTTATCTGCTCAACACTTGCAGCAGAACTTTAGCAAGGTCACTGAATGTTTCACTTCAGTCTAAAGAGTTTTTAAGTTTTAAATGGAAAATGAAATGAGTCTCAAGAGAAGCTCAGAGATCTGGGGAGCAAATATTCAGAAAGAAATTACATGATTCCTCGTGTAATTTTAAATAAATGTACATGTAAGTGATAAATAAATAAAATATATGTGTATGTACACTACTGTTCAGAATTAAGTGTGAACAGTTCTTAATGTTTTTGTCCCTTATAAGGCTATTTATTTGATCAGTAAAATACGGTAAAAACAGTAATACTGGGAAATACTATATTATTACAACTAAAAACAACCACTTTCTATTTTAATATATGTGACCCTGGACCACAAAACCAGTCTTAAGTCGCTGGGGTATATTTGTAGCAATAGCCAAAAATACATTGTATGGGTCAAAATTATCGATTTTTCTTTTATGCCAAAAATCATTAGGATATTAAGTAAAGATCATGTTCCATGAAGATATTTTGTAAATTTCTTACCGTAAATATATCAAAACTTAATTTTTGATTAGTAATATGCATTGCTAAGAACTTAATTTGGACAAATTTAAAGGCGATTTTCTCAATATTTTGATTTTTTTGAACCCTCAGATTCCAGATTTTCAAATAGTTGTATCTCCGCCAAATACTGTCCTATCATAACAAACCATACATCAATGGAAAGCTTATTTATTCAGCTTTCAGATGATGTATAAATCTCAATTTCGAAAAATTGACACTTAAGACTGGTTTTGTGGTCCAGGGTCACAAATATTAAAATTTATTTTTTCTTGTGATTGAAAAGCTGAATTTTCATCAGCCTTTACTATTGTCACAGTCCCTGTTCAGTTTCTTTGCCTTTTGGTTTTCCTTTTTCCCATTTGCCTGTGATCCTGCTAGTTAGTGTCCTAGTTAGTGTCCTTGATTGTTAACTAGTTCTCCACACCTGTTCTGTTTCAATTAATTATCATTGTTCTATTTAAGCCCTGAGTTTCCTTAGTTCTATTGTCCGTTCTCATCTTAGGTCGTATTTTGTGTATTCTTTCTATTGACTTTTTGTTGTCATGTGTCTCATTACAGTCACCTGTGTGACAACTATAGTCTTCAATGTCACATGATCCTTCAGAAATCATATGCAGCTAATATGCTGATTTAGTATCTGAAATAGAAATATTTTGTAAAATTATACAGTAAATGTATTTCCTGACACTTTTGATCAGTTTAATGCATCCTTGCTGAATAAAAGTAATTTCTTTGTAAATAAATTAATACACTGAACTGACACCAAACATTTGAACAGTAGTGTGTATGATTACAGGGATTCGAATTCCAGACATGGATCATAAGATTGAAAACATAACATCTGATTAATGATCTGCTTGGATTCTTTCTTACTTCATGCAAAAAAAAAAAAAATTGAAAAGACTTGACTGGATAAAAGAGGTTAAACTTTCTCCTCTCATCCTCTTATGTCTTAAAATGGTACATCTAAAGAAAAACTAACAATCATAGGGCTGAAACCAACATGAAACATTCATTGACAGATTTTTAGCTGTTCTGTTCCTGACATTTGACATTCTTCACCAGTGCACCAAGAGAAAAGAACTTTTAAAATTGTTCTTCAAACTTTTAAAATTGTAGTCTTAAATTACTGAAAAAAAAGGTTTATACTGACAATTCACTTTTCTTGTTCATCCTTAGTTATCTTATCTGTTAAAAATGTAATGCAAAAATGACTAAGTTTGTAATCAAGGAACAAACCAGCATCTTTTACACTGAGCTAATACGATACCTGCCCTCCAGCAATGTGAACGCTTTAGTATCATTTTGACATTTTCTGTTTTATGTAACCTCATGCATTACAAATGAGCTTATTATAAATAACAAATGTCCAAAAGATTTTAAAAATGGTCATGAAATGGTCTGGTTTTAGTGTCAGTAGTAGATTAGCAGGGAAGGAAGAGTGGAAGATGAAGATCTTTGGAGCTAGGTGGAGTGTGAAGCTCTGGTGAGAAACGGTGTAAAGGTGGTAAAAGGGGGGCAGGGGAGTGAGAAAAAAAAGAAGAAAAAGAAGTGTTTTAAGAAAAGTATGTTAAATATAACAGAGCGCCTGTACAATAACCTCTGGTTAGGAAGGACATGTAAAACTTTTCAAGTAGTTTGTAAATGGTGCATGTTCAAATCAAGGCAAACAGTGTGCTTAGTAATCACAGCGGGTTGTACACAGCCTCTTTCCTCTGCTGAGTGCCACTTCACTCAGTTGTTTGTCTGCGCAAGAAGCTTTTCCTGTCACAAGTTGACGTCTGGGACGTGACCGTGTGTGACCCGCCAGTACTAACTGTCATTACCTCACAGGTTGAAGGTGCAAAATTGCACCATTCTGCCTTTAGAACCAGTATTTTGTCAACAGCTAGTAAAGGGACTAGACTTGTTGGCCGCTGTCCTCATCGGTTTGCTTTCTTACTGATTATTAAATATGGCAGATTTAGTTGACACTTTCTCAGATGAAATTATTAAAATCTGTGCACTTCCTCTCCAAGTCACTTAAGTGTTACAATGTGTAACAATTTCTGGTTAAAGATGCACTCAAGTAGGTCTGTAATATCTGGAATCGAAATTAATCTTTTAAAAAAGCCTTTTTAATCTTTAATGCAAAAGTTCTCAGTTTAAAATTAGAGAAATGTGCTATTTAAAGTCAGCAGTAATTCCTTTAAAGACCCCCGTGGTGAAAATCATTTTTTAACATTGTTTGTATGTCTGTTGTGACCCTGGACCACAAAACCAGTCATAATTTTTTAAAACTGAGATGTATACATCATCTTAAAGCTGAATAAATAAGCTTTCCATTGATGTATGGTTTGTTAAGATAGGACGATATTTGGCCGAGATACAACTACTTGAAAATCTGGAATCTGAGGGTACAAAAAAAAAATCAAAATATTGAGAAATTCACCTTTAAAGTTGTCCAAATAAAGTCCTTAGCAATGCATTACTAAGCAAAAAATTAAGTTTTAATATATTTACAGTAGGAAATTTACAAAATATCATCATGGAACATGAACTTTACTTAATATCTTAATGATTTTTGGCATAAAAGAAAAATTGATATTTGAATTTGAATTTAACCCATACAATGCATTGGCTATTGCTACAAATATACCTGTGCTACTTATGACTGTTTTTGTGGTCCATGGTCACATTTGGTGTTTTTAATATGCTTAAGGACAAATTCATCAGTCAAAACCATTACAGAGCATTTTGTCTTTAAAACCAAACAAGTCTCAAAAACACCATAACACCATCATAAACATGTAACCAATCCCTTCATCTTGTGGGGTTGAGCTTTTCATATTATTAGCAAAGCATTTCTACCTAAGGATGTTGATTTTTAGAAAGCAGCCGTCTGAGATGGCAAATGAGAAAATGGTTTGTGTAACATTCGCAGCAACTCATTATTATTATTCTTATTATTAGCTGTTTGATAACGTAGTAAAGCCAAAGGCTAATGATATCAATTACTGTTACTTGTGTGAGAGAGTATTAAAATGCATTACAACTCTGATATATAGACGACCTAATATAATTTGCTTTTGCCCTTCTTCAAAATCAGTTTCTGGTTCAAACATACAAGGCTGAATTATACCAATAGTGCCACTTGTCATTGTGTAAAGTTTACTATTTCAGTTTACCAAGTGAAAGTGGAGAAGGTAGTTGTGCTGGTGGTATTGAGTGAAGGCGAGGTCTAATTTGCATGGGATTTTATTTTTATTATTATTATTATTATTATTATTATCATTATTATTTTTATATATATATTATGTAAAAATGTTCAAAATATTTTAAATCATTTTGAGTCTTATGGGATCAAATTTGTGAGTGTAGGGGACTTTAAGAGTTAATGTATTCCAGGAGTGAAAATATCAAATAATAAAGATTTAAAATGTTTGTGAGTAAAGTACTGAGTAAACCTTTAACATATTTGTGGACGCAGTTACTTTCTACTTTCTATGTTTAAATGTGTAATGTATTAAATGTATTTTGGGGACTGTATGTAGCAGTTTTTGTTTTTTTTTTTCCTCATGCTATTAACATGTATTAGATCTGTGTTATTTTAAAAGGCATAACTGTATAGTTATCGACATATTGTGACTGTTTCTAAACTCATGCAGTTAATGTTGATCTCATTTGTCATGGTGAAATTGAGTTATGATATCAGTCTCATCGTACTCCATCTGGTCCTCATCCACGAACAGCATAAAACCCCTCTACAAAAATAAAGCAATCGTCTCTCTGATTTCCCTCTCAGTTTGACTCCAGAACAACAGAAGATCACTTCACGTTGGGCAAACGGTTCTATTATGATTTGTAAAACAATTGTCTCTGTCAGCCGTATCTCAAACACAGCCGCGACAATCATTTTGTCATTTGTCACTCTGCTTTCAGACTATAAAGTCATCAGCTCCAGTCATGGCACCATGGCTCAGGATGCTGAGAGGATTTGATCCGTGTTGGAGTGAACATCTTTCCTAACGGACAGGCTGATCTGATGAGTAGCACTACACTCATTCTGCAAAACTGGTCCTACTTTATATTAGTGTATTTAACTATACTATGTACTTGTGTCAAAATAAAATAAAATACACAATGTGTAATATTGTAAATGTAAAATGTAAAATATACATTGTGTTCATGCTGCTATTGAGGTGCTATTGGCTGGTATGGTTATGTTTAAGGGTAATATTTTTACAGATGCAAGTACAGAAAGCAATTGCATATTTAGGTAGTTTTACATTTAAGTACAACACAAATTCCGGAAATGCTGGGATTTTTTTTTTTTTTTTTTTTTTTTAAATTTAAAAAAAAAAAAGAAAACTAAAAGACTTTCAAATCACATGAGCCAATATGTTATTCACAATATAACATAGAGAACATAACAAATGTTTAAACAGAGAAATGATATACTTTTATCCATAAATGCGCTCATTTCAAATTTGGTGCCTCATTCAGAAGTCAGGACCTGCTTTGAAACTGCAACATTAATTGGTTTAATTGCAGATTAGTAACAATTCACCTTTATCCAATGAACAATGAGGCTTGAATTTGCTGCCCGTCTTGACAGGTGGATGGGGATGTTATGGTTATGGAGGCCCCTCCTCAAAGCCCGAGGCCCTAGGCAATCGCCTGCTCTGCCTATAGCTAGCGCAGGCCCTGAATATTACGTGGTATGTAGGCTATACAACAATCTTATATTTGCAAGCGATTTAGCAAAAACGTACACTGTAGGCCTACTTTTTAAACACGCTAGGTTGTTTCAATCCAAACGCTCGGTTGAGACTGTTGCGTTAGGAAGCTGACTTGATTTGACCCAATTTGGGTTGATATCAGTAATAAAAGTAACCCGACGGTCCTGGGTTAGGAAGAGTGTTGCCAAGTCCGCGGTTTTCCCGGGGAATCCCCTTCAAAACGTGATTGGGCTAGTTTTGAGTAGCAATGGGCTCGGTGCACAAGATGGCGCCGGTGAGCTTCGGCGACGCGAGTGTGTGCATACTTCCGGTCTTGCGACATTCGCATTTACTGTAAGGGGAAACTTCATATGAAACTTGGCTAGATAGAAATAATTAATGTTTTTCAGATTAAAAAGTGGATAGTGGTATATCAAAGACAAGAGAAAACATCCTCGCTACATTATTGCGTACCTCTGTGTGGAAATTCATCAAGATAAAACGCAGAGATTTCTTATTTCTTATTTCTTCTGTTGATGAGGCTCAACATCAGCACTTATCAGTCTACAGGGATCTCTTCATTGAAACACAAATCATTCAAACGTGCAATACTGTACATTTTCGGAGAGTTGATTTTGTTCTGACTGCTAATTATAAGATCGGTTTGCGATTGTCAAACGAGAAGCTCAGAGATATTTCTGCATGTATTTTTATTAACTTTTTGATAACAATTTATAACTGTAACTGTACAATTTAACATAATATGGTAGGTTGGCATTAATTAAAAGATCGGTGTTTGCATTAGGCCTACCTGTGTGTTTTATTAATATTCATCTGTTTTGTGAAAGATCGTTGCATAAATAATTATCAGTCTATAAGCAGCGCAAGTATTTTTACGATTTCTTTTGCATTAATTATCAGATCAAACAAATCTTTAAATTAGTCATGTATTAGTTGCATCCTTTTACAGCCCCTTTTTTCATTTAAAAAATATGTTTGATGCAAAGTTAACTGTGTAAAATATTAAAATATGTTGTGAAAATGATGATGGAACAAACTGATGTATGTGCACAATTGAGAAATGAATATTGAAGATCAATTGAAGTCTTACAAGGTAAACATTTCATTAAAAAAAAAAATCAATGTAATACAAACATTTTCGAGAAATAAGTAATTTGTACATAATTGGTGAGGTGAAAATATGTAGCTGTGTGTACACACCATGAGTTCAACTTTAGTTTCGTGAACAGTAGGGATTAGTTAGTCTATTTCATTCATTCACCGGACGCAAACATAAGTAAGTTTCATATGCACTGGCACCGTTAACATTTATAGTATAGTGATAATAGCAGTGTAGATCTTATTTGCATTTGAAGTGATATTATAAATCCTGTAAACATACATAGAAGGTAATATTGGGATTTCTTCGGTTTTCTGCACTGGTGTTTAGCACAACCGAAAGTATCTATGCACACACTCGCTAGACCGGAAATCCAAGATGGCGGAGATATGCAACTAGCCCATTGGGTGGGTTTTGTTGTGAAAACCTGGCAACCCTGGTTAGGAATATGGAGGTTCAAACGCAAACGGTTCTGTGTGCAACGAAATCCGTGTCTGCAGTGCTGAAGATGGAAACGTGTGGAAAATAGGAAAAAAATAATTGAAGCGCAGACGAGGAACAACTTTGAAACTGTGTTCGTTTAAAACTGGAGTAGTGAATGTGCTGATCTGGAACTGGAAACAGCTTGAATGGCGCTTGAGATGAGTCTATCCGTGTTTGCGGTGCTCATGACAGGAATATGTGTCGAAAATACAAGAAAATTAATCGAAGCAAAGAGAATACAGATTTTTGAAACTTACTGGAATGTGATCTTTAAAAACTGGAGAGTTTTGTCTGTATGTTCTCACAACATTGAGCAGTAAAGCCAGGAACTGAAGTAAGTCAAAATGGTGCTTGAGGACGTGGATCACAACTGTAAAATCAAAGACAGTAAAATCCTGTCAGTTCGCTATAATAAAGTTTAATATTGACTTTCAGTGTTTATTACTGTGTGTTTATTGATGTGATGGTTTGGCCATAATTTAACTTCGTCAGTGGGTGAAAAACATGAACAAATTGAACAAAATCTTAATTTTGTTCTTAAACTTTTCAAAAGAATTTAGTTTAAGCTGTATAAGTATGGAGTTGCTTTGCTTTTTCTGAACTGGTGTAATAAATTTTTATTAATATTTATTAAAATTAAAATATTTTAATATTTATTATATTAAAATATTTATTATCTGTTGCCTGTGTTGTTACTGTTATCATATTGTGTGTGATTTTAATTTAAAAAAACAAATTTCAAATAATATTTGAATTAAATAAAACAGTCACCATGTTTATTGATATATTGCCTGATATATAATGTATGACCTACTGTATAAACAGTCGTTTTAGAGCAATTCGTTGTAGCTACTTACCCTGTAACTACATGGAATAAGGGGGGAACAAGCACCACTTTAATTTACAGCCCGCAACTGTTGTATTTACCCTGTAACTACATGGAATAAGGGGGGAACAAGCACCACTTTAATTTACAGCCCACAAATGTTGTATTTACCCTGTAACTACATGGAACAAGGAGGTAACAGAGCACCACTTTAATTTACAGCCCACAAATGTTGTATTTACCCTGTAACTACATGGAATAAGGGGGGAACAAGCACCACTTTAATTTACAGCCCGCAAATGTTGTATTTACCCTGTAACTACATGGAACAAGGAGGTAACAGAGCACCACTTTAATTTACAGCCCGCAAATGTATTTACACTGTAATTACATGGAATACGGGAGGAACAATTTTGGGCTTAAACACAGAACAAGTGTATATTTGCACAGTAATTACAGAGAAAAATATTGCACTACATTTAATTTAATTGTTTGATGGCCAAACTAAATCCTTTTTTTATTATTATTAATTTATTATTTTTTATTTATTTATTTATTTATTTATATTTTGCTATAAAAACATCACAGTATACATACACTGAAATACAAATGTTGTGTCATGCATTTTTTTTTCTGCGAACAGCTGGAAAGAGGTAAGCTTGTTTTAAGCTGCATTGAACCTTGATGGTATATCATGCAAAGTTATTTGGTGTTGGGAAGTTGCTGGTGTGACTCAGCTGAGATCGACGAATAAGCTTTCATAAGGTAAGCTGACTTGTGAATTATAAATCATATCAGAAACTCGTTTCACTAGATGTCCAGTTTTGTTGTTCAGTAATCATCATGTTTCCTTTAATAATAGAATGGTTAAAAATACCTAGGCCTATAATAAAATACCAGTATAAAATTATACAAAGAATATTGTCTTTCTAAATCACTCCTAAACATAAGATTATTGTTTAGGCCATACCACGTAATATTAGAATAGGTACCCCTTAGTTTCAAAATACTTACAGTATAAATGATTTGTAATTTTACAGGTTGTTACCCCTTTATTCCCCAAACGTTGCAAATTATTCCTCTATGGACCTACCTACACGGAGGTACACTATAATTACAAAAACGTTACGCTGTAACTTCATTTTACTTACGCAGTTCTTTCCAGGTTGGCTTTGCATCTGGTTTTTACCCCTTTATTACCCAAACGTAACATATTGTTCCCTTATACCTACACGTATGTTCTTTATAGGTACACTATAATTGTGGGTTGTAATCTAAAGCGTTACCAAAAAAAGAAACATAAATAAACAGTCAAAGTGGAGCAGGATGAGTAGACAGCAATGCCAGGCCTTCAAACTGAACATAAATCATTTAGCGAGGAAAATAATTCTTGTATCTTTTTCTACAGGTATGACAGATTGTCAGCTTACAGAAGGTCATCGAGAAAGAGATGCTGCTGTAATCAACAGTCAAGTAATTGTAGTATGATCACAGCATGTCACATGGAGATCTGATTAGATACATAATGGTGACATTTGCCACTGCAGAAACAGGTTTCATTTGAAACTGGGTCACTTTTGGCTGACAGTAAGCTTCTCAAATTTGCACGTTAAACTGTGTCATTAAGAAAACTGTCTCTTCAATGAATTCAACCCTTTTTAACATGTCGTGATGATTGCCAGCTTATAGGAAGACAGTGACAACTGTCATTCCACCCTAAACCTTGGAAAAAAATTACATCTGTCCCCACAAACACACCACGCACTCATCTATCCATCTATAAACACCCACGCACAAGCATGTTTATTATTATGGTTGGCTAGACATTTCATATCATGTCTCATTAAGTGTGTGAATGATTTCATGCAGAGATCACACTTTTCAGAAACTGCTGCTAAATTAACTGAACAGGAAGCAAAAACATACCAATGAAACAGTGTTATGTTGGTGTTCCTACATCGTCTCGGCAAAAATCGCCCGAAGGATTCCCACAGCAATTTCCAGCTGATGCCCTGTCTGACCACGGGTTTGCATGACACAGAACGGAAAAGGAAGGTCTATAGTAGGATGTACTGGCACACACGTATATAACAGAATGGGGCAGATGATAGCTTCTGACAAACACGTGCATCGTGGGACGCAGCCTTTGCTTCAAAGCTGGAAGCCAACAGGCCAAGGACACTAATCTCATCCTCTGTGATAACTCCTGTTTCTCATATGTTTGCTGTCAGCTGAATGCATAAATCTTAGCTGTGGACTCTTTAGTAGTGTTGTCAAAGAGAAAACATAAAGGAAAAAGGAGAGAGTGGAGAAGAGAAAATAACACTTAAAAGGGCCGCTTACACTATGACCTTCCGCAGGGAGCAGAAACTGAGCGAGAACCCACTAGAAGGCTTCATCTAGGTGATAAAACCTATGCAATCGAATAGACGAACTTGATCTTGATCTGAAATTTACTGTTTTATATCTGCAAAATCTGCATAAAAAGTCAGCATAAAGAAAACACAGAGTGAGCCCCAATTTCTCCAAAGACAAATGCAAACATCAAATGAACCCAATTACAAATAAAAATCTTGAAATGCATCAAATAATAAGCCTTTAATGGAATAATACTCAAATTGCATGTGTAAGATTACATGAGACTGTGTCTCACATGAAGTTTTTTACAATTTCAACCCAAGAGCTGAGAACTAATTACCCCATGCTACGAGTCCATACCATGTGCGCAATGTCAATTACTTTTTTATATTTCATATTACATTTATAAAAATGTATACATGCATAGAACACTAAGAGGATTCATATTTACAACATTAGCGCAAAATATTTTAACATTTATAGGTGGCACTTGCGGTTTTGGCCACTTAAGAGCACGTGCATATGTCAAGAAATAAGTGCGCAAGACCCATATCTGAAAAATATTACATCTTTTTTAGTAAGCATTTTATTTTTATTGCTGTTATTTTAAAATTATTTATTTTCTTTTTACTTTTTATGATTTATTTAATTAGCTTTTCTTTAAACTAAAAAAATACTCCTTCATGAACCCCAGTTTGGGAAACCTTGACAATGTAATGTTTAATGCATTTCATGTTGTTAATAACAATGAATGGAATACATTTTCTATCAGTGTGATAGATGAGTTAGGCAAAAAGTAGTCTAAAAGTAATCAAAGGTTGTCTGATTATATTACCTAAAATGTGCAATGTAATAGATTACATTGCTAACTACAATTTTTGTTAAGAACATTTAAGAACAAGAATCAAAAAGGATATTGATATATCTTCAATACTTCTTGAGTTACAGGCATGCAATCTTCGAGAAAAACACAAAGGAAGTGCTTTTTTTTCTATTTTTGAACTGTCACCATTGGCATATAATGCAACAAAGATTGCTAAAGTAAACAGATTTTTACTAATAGACCTACCAATCCCTTTATTAAAATAAAATAACGATGCTAATTTTCTAAAGTCATTGTTACTGTTACCGACATGTTCAGTTAATTTATCGATTTGACTAGTTCTTTAATTCAGCTTAGTCTCGTAAATTTACCTTATTTGTTCCAGTACTTAAGTTCTTCCTTTTCTTGTGTTCTTTGTCTGGTCTCATTTACGTTTATGTTTTGGTTTATGTGTCCTGTTTGACTGTGCATTTTGGATTAAAGACTTTTTGTTAACGACTAACCCAGTTCTCAGCCTGTCTGACAGCAACACATTGTAACAGTTACCTTCTGTAATTTGGCAGGTGAAGACTGTCATTTTGACCCCCCTACAAAATAGTTGATCACTCAGTAAATATACATCCATGATATACAGCCATAATATTTTGGCTTTGTTCTTTATTTCTGGAGAAATTGCTCTATTCCTTTTTATAAGTCTTCACATGACTTCAGCAGTTTGACTGAAATTTCTGTGGTTGCCACCTACTGGTGAATTTACTGCAGTAGTATAGATAAGAGTAGCCTATAAACTTTTTCACGGACGTCCTCCAGATTTTAATGTACGTCTCATTGCGATTTCAGTTCTGCTTTCTGACAAAGGCAAACAATTTATCCTCCACTCATGGTCTGAACTCATTAGTAAAGGATTGGTTGACAGAGCGGCTCATCTGCCATAAAGCTTCATCATAGAACCTCTAGAGATAGATTGATTTTAGTCCATGCACTTTGCATCCTTGAAACCAGGAATATTACAAACATAACCAAGCTGCCTCTTAAGTAAACAGGCTGGAATTTCCCTTGTGTGTCGACCTTGCATCACTTCACCATAACCTTTTTAATTGTCACCACCCCCAAAGGAATATCACAATCTCTCTAGTCACCCATCTGCTGTCAGATCATCTATTTTTATATATAATGAAAGCTACTCTGAGGCTCATCACCTCTATTCCACTGTGTCTGCCTCTTTTACCTGCCACACTCATCCTTGTGAAGAGATCGTGCAGGTAATCCTTCATTTCCTGCACGAGAGCTTGTCTGAAGATAAGTACCTGCAAGCTAGTGTCCTTTAATTCAATATTCTAAAGGTATGTTCTTCAATGCTTCCCATGAATTCATCTCCATATTGTTAGATAAATTTGATTCTTTCCGGAGCATCTTATTTTTGGATGAAGGAATTGGCAGCATGATGCAAAATGCATGATACATTGAATCTGCTCTTTGAAATGCTTCAGCTCATTGTGATCTTATTGCATCTGCGCATTTCCTCTTTAATTTCAGAGAGATGCCTTTTAAAAAGAAACTGTACAACCAGATACATTATTCAGTCTTATTCAGTGAACTTTACAATATCGTGGTTTCATTTTGACAGATTGCTAGTACAAATTGAAATCATGAGTATGACAGGACAGAATGAAAAGTAGAAGAAGAGGGGGGGAGGGCTGACCGATTATGAGTGACTTGTGACCTGATTTGGTTTTTACTAAGAGCAAATGTCCTGGGTTTATAGATTATGTGCTTTAATTTTTAGTTTTGGTGTCTAGAGGGCAAGTTTCTGTTGGCTTTTTGAGAATTAAATTTGAAATGATGTCCTATAATAAATTTTGCTCATAAATGGGCACATGTAATTTTACGACTCTACGAGAATACTTTTTGTATGCAAAGAAAACAAAAATAACAACTTTATTCAACAGTTCATCTCCTCTATGTCAGCGTAGCGCCATTTTGGAGAATATCTGCTGGACGGAAACTGCGTATGCTCTTCTGTGTAAGCTGCACCGCGCGGATACGTCTTCTACGTATATTTAAGCTTTGATTTGAACTTGCTGACTTGACAGCGCATCCGGTATGCAGCTAACACAGAAGAGCGTACGAAGTTTCCGTCCAGCGGATATTCTCCAAAATGGCGCTAGGGTGACGTGAAGGAGACGAATTTAAATAGAGTCGGGGTTTTTTCTCGTAGCTTCGTAAAATTACAGTTGAACCCCTGATGTCACGTGGATTATTTTACCGATCTCCTTGCTATGTTTCTGGACCTTGATTGTGTAAGGACCCTTACTGTCTATGGAGGGTCTGAGAGCTCTCAGATTTCATAAAAAATATCTTAATTTGTGTTCCGAAGATGAACGGAGGTCTTACAGGTTTGGAACAACATAAGGGTGAGCAATTAATGACAGAATTTTCATTTTTGGGTGAACTATCCCTTTAAATGTTCTGATTGAACTGTGGCCTAATCCTGGCCTAAGCCCTATCTGTGAAACCAGGCCATGACCTTTCAGAAATCATTCTAATATGCTGGTCTGCAGCAACACCAAATGGAATTACATTAGCAATGATTAAATTCAAACAGGTTTCCCAAACACTCCCCTTATGTGCCATCGGTCAGGCAAGCAGACAGTCTAGGGTGACCATACGTGCCATTTTTCCTGGACACATCCTTGCCAGGATTTGATTTGGCTTTGTTTTCGTGTTTTCATACTTGCTGAAGGTAATGATCGAAAAGTAGTTTGACCAATAACATGCAAGCATTGTACATAATGGACCAATCATGGTGTGTGAGAAGGTGGGATCTATGGTCAAAGCTATGCAAATACACGTACATACAGTGCCCTCCGCTAATATTGGCACCCTTGGTAAATCTGAGCAAAGGTGGCTGTGAAAATAAATCTGCATTGTTTATCCTTTTGATCTTTCATTCCAAAAATTCACAAAATTCTAACCTATCATTGAAGTAAAACAATTGAAAATGGGGAGAAAATCTCATGATAAAATGAATGTTTTTTCTCCAATGCATGCTGGCCACAATTAATGGCACCCCTGGAAATTCTTATGAGTAAAATATCTCTGAAGTATATTCCCATTCATATTTACATTTTTTTAGCATACCAGGGAGACTAGGAGCATGGAATTGTCCAGCTATGACTTCCTGTTACAAAGGACTATAAATATAAAGAAAACTAAGGCCAAATTCCGTTAATCATCCATCACAAGGAGTAAAACCAAACAATAAAGTTCTGATGTGTAGAACAAGATTGTTGCGCTTCACAAAATAGAAAGTTGCTATAAGACAAAAGCTAAAGTATTAAAAATCCACATTTCCACCATCAGGGCAATAATTAAGAGGTTCCATTCAACTAAAGATGTTACAAATCTGCCTGGAAGAGGACATGTGTCTATATCGTCCTAATGCACGGCGAGGAAGAGAGGTTGACTGGCCAAAGACTCTCCAAGGATCACAGCTGGAGAATTGCAGAGATTAGTTGAGTCTTGGAATCAGAAAGCCAAAAAATATATATATCAAACATCCCCTACATCACCACATGTTGTTTGGGAGGGTTTCAAGAAAAATACTCCTCGCTCATCCAAAAACAAACTCCAGCATATTCAGTTCTCAGACACGACTGGAACTTCGAATGACACTGGCTTCTATGGTCAGATGAAACTAAAAAGCTTTTTGGCAGCAAACCCACTAGATGGGTTTAGTAGAAACAGGGATAAAACGTACCCCATGCCCACGGTTAAATATACTGCTGGATCTTAAGTGTTGTTGGCCTGTTTTTCTACCGGAGGGCCTGGACTTCTTGTTCAGAAGCACGGCATCATGGATTCTCTCAAAAATCAACAGATATATAATCTAAAGCTGACTGCCTCTGTTAGAAATCTTATAGTGGGCCGTGGTTGGATCTTCCATCAGGACAATAATCCAAAACAAACATCAAAACAAAATTGGGTCACTGAGCACAAAATGAAGCTTTTGCCATGGCTGTCCCAGTCCTCTGACCTGAACCCTATAGAAATGAGTGAGGTGAACTAAAGAGGAGAAGCACCTGAATCTGAAGGATCTGGAGAGATTCTGCATGAAGGAATGGTCTCTGATCTCTTATCAGGTGTTCTCCAAACTCTTCAGGCATTACAGGAGAAACCCAGGGCTGCTATCTTGGGAAAGGACATTGCAACAATTGGTGCCAATAATTGTGGCCAATATGAACTAGAGAAAGCATTTATTTCACAATGAGATCCCCACTTTCAATTGTTTTACTTCAATGATAGGTTAGAATTTTGTGAATTTTTTGAATGAAAGATCAAAGGGATAAACAATGCAGATTTATTTTCACATCCACCTTTGCTCATATTTACCAAGGGTGCCAATATTAGTGGAGGGCGCTGTATTAGGTGTGTTTGACTTAAAAGCAGCGCAGCTCAGACTGATCAGTGTTTGACATCAAAGTACCTCAAGAGCATTTTGAAAGCATAAAGAACCGTCTGTATGGTACTTTAATGTCACACACCGATCGGTCTGCACACGCAAACAAAGCCAAAACCGAGATATTTTAGGCAATATAAAAATCCTGGCCAGGACACGTCCGGGAAAAATGGCACGTATGGTCACCCTAAGATAGTCTCATCTCAAACTCACAACATTTGTTGTTGTGTTGCTTACAGTTGTATCTAGTAAAATGGTAAAGGAGAGATACTTTTAACAAATTACTAACATATTAACCTTATTAGCTTGGATCATTGGTACAACCCTCCCCAGTCTCCAAGAACTGTACTTATCCAGTGTGAGCAAAAGGGCTGGCAAAATCACTCTGGACCCCTCACATCCAGCACACTCCCTCTTTGAACTGTTACCGTCTGGTCGACGCTACAGAGCTCTGAGCACCAGAACGACCAGACACAGAAACAGTATCTTCCCTCAGGCAATCCATCTCATGAACACTCGACAATATAACATGGAACACACAACTATTATACATTATCCATTCACCACACTTACTTATTTTATTTTATTTCTCATTTCAAATTTGCACATACTTGACCTGTACATACACAATTGTCCATATTATATATTGTTTTTTTTTCTTTGCTGTTGTGTACATTGCCTATTTGTGTATTTGTATATTATTCTTTTATTATCTGTGTCCTGTCCTGTTGCTGTCTTTTTGTTGCACTGTCACTACAACAAATTCCTCGTATGTGTAAACATACTTGGCCAATAAAGCTCATTCTGATTCTGATTCTGATTCTGGATGGTTACCATAACCCACCTTTGCTTATAGTGACAGGCTAATTTAACTAAACATAGGGTGGCCATATGTGCCAGTTATATGGGACACGTCCTGGCCAGGATTTTTATATTGCCTAAAACATCCAAAGTAGTTTGACCAATAACATGCAGGTATTGTACATAATCGACCAATCGTGGCACATGAGAAGATGAGATCTACCAACGCTATCTCACGACCAATTTGTCTAAACCCCAGTGATGGGTAGGTTTAGGGGCGGGGTTAGGTGTAGGTCATTCGTACAAATTCATACGAATTGTGCAACTCATAAAATACGTATGATTTGGCAAAAACCGTAAAGTATGTATGAATTGCCGTGACATCAGGCTGGCAATACAGAAATCCTGGCAAGGACGCGTCCCTTAAAAAATGGCCCATATGGTCACCCTAGCTAAACATATTAATTTTAAATAGTTTACATTCTGCAAAAAAAAAAAAAAAAAAAAGAATTTCCTCACAAGCAAATCAACATTGGTTTATAAATGCATCAACCTATAACCCTACACTTTTCAGTATTTAAAAAAATTTAGATTTTTAATAATGTTTAGGCCTAATTGTAACAAATAACAATGTTTACTTTAAGTTAGCATGAGCATATGTTAATTTTGCTAACAATTATTTTTTTTTATTTATTTAGTTTATAATTTTAGTATTTTTCCATTTTGTACAATTAATTTCATTTCCAAGCTTACATGCTCTGGGAAGAATTATGGGAGTGCGTGACCTTTGGAAAGTGTCCTTTATCTGTTCCTTTCTGTAAGGGTCATTTAGGAGGGCTCTTTGGCGTGCAGCTGTTCTGAGCCCTCCTGTTTGAAATGCCCTGCAAATTGATGACATTGCCACTCAAAGAACCGCGGGTAGGGCTTTCAAAAATGCATTTAGATGATCACCACAACCATTTGGAGAGGTGGAAATGGCTAACATTGCAGCATAATAAGTACGAAGGCACAGCTGAGTGCATATGGCGAAGGTCAAAATCAAATATCAGGGACGCAAGTCACTAATACTACTTTACGACCCTCTGCAATGAGCATTCTTTAAAGTACTTGGGTTAAAGTAAGTCTTTTGGCTTACACACACCACTATAGTACAAAACTGCTGGAAAATAAAATGCTGATTTTGCCCTCTGCTGACCACATGTCAGTATACCAGCATCTATATTTTTTTTATGATTCTGTCAGATTAACCACTGCTTTAGCCATCTTCTTTTATGTACTTTCTTGTATTCTGTACAATATTTGGTTCGTTTGTTTGTTTGTTTGTTTGTTTGTTTTTTATCAATTATTATTTCAAACTTTAAGTCAATATCTCTACTTAACAAATAATCACTAATAGTGTACAGTGATTACGCACATTAAAAAAATTGATCAAATGTGACAGTAAAGACCTTTCAAAGTAACCAGTATTTATTGACATGGGGCATGGAATGTACATGTGCTTGATTTTGGTGGATGAGATCTGCTATGCTCCTGCTGCTAAGCAAATACAAGAATTTATTCAGCTTAGTTAAAATAACATACATAAAGGAACATGCTCCTGGAAGAAAATAAAGATGAACCCCAGTAGCAGATATCTACAGGTGGTGCTAGGGAGGAGGAGGGATCCACAGGAGTTTTCAAAATTATACAGCAGGCTAGAGAACAAAATATAAGGTTACGTAGATCAGGAAGTACCTCTGATTGGCTAATACCATGCCATTAAAAGAACCAATCTGTGCTCGGTTAGAGTTTCATGAATGAACTTCTTATTTATAATGTTACAAAAGATTTCTATTTTAAATAAATGCTGATCTTTTTTAACTTTTCATTCATTAAAGAATACTAAAAAAAAACACAAAAATACTAAGAAGCACATGGTTTTCAACATTGATAATAACAGGAAATGTTTCTGAAAATATAACATTATTTCAGGTTGTACTAGCAAATGTTAAATCTAAATACACAATATTGTAGCTTTCACTGAGTAGGACTGAATAGCATCTCTGTTTGTACAATTTATCTGAAATTAAAGAGGAAATATGCATTATGCACACGTAAGCTGATTCTTCTGGTACAATCAGCCAATCAGCTCCAGCGTGATTAGTCACATGACATTTACAGCTCAGGTGACTGGCTGAAACAAAATTTTGTCCATGAGCAAATATGCAGATCACACGCAGCCGAGTGACTGATAGCGAAAGACAGCTTTCTTCAGGTATTGCAGACCTCCTTAAAGCAGGCCGTGTTGTTAGCGATTAACCTCAGATTGCAGGGATTCATTTCCTAGAAACCACCACACACTGTTGTCAACTGTGAATATAATTGAGGTAGAGTGGTAGTTGGAGATGTCCTTCATCTTAAGAGAGTCAGCCTTCAAATCATTCATCGTCAGAGCTACCTCCAGATGTTACGCCCCTAAAGAGGGTGGAATAAATGTCTGAACCTTAGCGTTCATATCCACATCACACACATTTTGTCAGTCAGTGTAGGCTTTTCAGTGCATATACAGTAATACATTCTGCAGGTCTCAAAGAACAGCATTTGGTGTGATTAAAGGGAACAAATGTATGTTGTGTTCCAACTGCACATACAGGAGCTAGTCACCTGTTTTATTTATTTTGATGTGTGTAATAACAAAGGTGTGTGGATCTCATTCTTGACCTCAGAGATGCAATAGCTGTCATATGCCTTCTAAACATGCTGTGCAAGCATGTTCATTGTAGGGGCTAATGTAAGGTACATACTCCAGTTTAAGTCACAGATCACATACTATACCACAGTTGCAGAATAATATAATACCTGATGGAACTGAAAGACCTTCTGCTGAGAAGTGACTTGAGTACATCTTTAAATTGAAAGTGCTGACTTCTTCATTTATGTGTGCAATGTATTTTTAAGGACACGTCATTTCTACATGTACCATTCAAAAATCATAAAAGGTGTTGCATAAGATGTTTCTTTTTGAAGTCTATCTATTTGATCAAAACTACATTTAAAACAGTAATATAGTGAAATATTATAACACATTACATTTTAAAATATAATTTATTCCTGTGATGGCTAAGCTGAATTTTCAGCAGCAATTTCAGTGTCACATAATCCTTTAGAAATCAATCTAATATGCTGATTTGATGCTCAATTAACATTTCTTATTATTGTCAATGTTGTGCTGCTTAATGTTTGTGGGAATTGTGATACTTTTTCAGGATTTCAGGATTTCAGGAACTGCATTTATTTGAAACATTAAAAATGTCTCTTTTGTCACTTTTGACCAATTTAATGTATAATTGCTAAATATTTTTTAATAATTTTTTTTTAACCCCAAACTTTTGAAAACTTTTGAATAGTTGGATTTTTGTATGTTTGTATACACTGAAACATACACTAAGGATCTATTAATAACATCTGAACATTTATCAGGACATTTTGCAAGAGAATTCAATACCATCTGTCCAGTAAATGAAGCTCTCACAGAAGTCTGGTGATGTAAGAGGAAACCAAAGCACAGGAGTAAATCAAAAACAGAACGGCTTCCACAGAAGAAAATATGCCATTAAGTGGTCCAGTTGACCTCAACTTGATTCACATCAGACATCCCAACAATATTGCTGAACAGACACCGTTTTTGAAGAGAAATGGTGTGAAATTCCTCTTGACCATCGTGCAGATCTGATGTATAATTACAGGAAATGTTTGATGGAGGTTTTTGCTGCCAAAGGAAGGTCAACGAGTTATTAAATCCAACAGTTCACATACTTTTTCCACCCTGCAGTTTGTCTATTGCCTTTGTTTACTGTGTATATGTCTATTTTTGTGATGTAATTTAGGACCGTTTTATCCACAGAGTCACATACTATTTTTGCTGTAAAAATGTACTGTACCTAAACAGCACAGCTAAGTATGCTTTTTTTTTTATCTCCCTGCATTCCTGCATCAACATACACTGTGTCAGGGATGCAGGAGTTCTGTTGGTTTAAGGGGGTGATATGGCATGTGACACATTCACTTTGTATTAGATTAGCCTTGTATAGTCTCCCACATCTTATGAAAGCATGGTATTCCCACATCTTATGAAAGCATGTCTTTTTGCTCAATATTTGGGCTTTTATTTATTTATTTATTTATTATATATATATATATATATATATATATATATATATATATATATATATATATTTGCCTTCTAGCATTTAGCTGAAACACACTGAAAGTGAGCACAGGCAGTCAGGTGAAGATATTGCTGAAAGGAGCATGACATGTATTGTACCTTTGGGGAAAAAAAAGTGTCAAGGTTGGTTTGTCTAATCTGTTTGCTAGATTTGCTATGAAGAATCACAGTGAGCATTTTGATAAGCATTATGGATGTAAAACTATTAGCTTGCCAAGATTCTTAGCTCCAGAAGGCTTCATGCTCAGTCATTTAGAGTGTAAATTGTACTTGTTACATCCCTCATTATAGTGATAACTGAGACACCTGTGCTAGTTATATCCTTAAGTCTCGACACATAATTATGCAAGGTTCATTTTTATTTACAACTATTATGTGCAGTTCATTTTCATATTTATTTATACTGCCAAAAAAAAAAAAAAAAACTTTCCCAGATTCCCCAAAACTTCAGAACTACTGAAATGTGTTGTTTCGTGAAATTTGAATAAAACTATTTTGCCAATAAACAAATGCCAATAAAGAAATTAAAAAGCTTTCTTCAAGGCAAACTAAAGCTCATCTTTGAATAATCTACATTTCACATGTAAAATATACTGGAGGATACACAGTGGCTCAACTACAGCGTTGCACTTGGGTGAAACACTAGTCACGATGAAAGAGCTAGAAGAACTGTACTTGTATTTGCTTTCGTTAACACTAAAGGTTAGGTTTAGGATATGTGCTGTGTTATTTTCGAATGTGATAGAACTTTATTAGTGGCACTCACCAGACACTTCAAACTGCTGTGATATGTACAACTGAATGAACCATTTGGAAGTGTCCATGAAACGGACAAGAAGTAACATAATATTTTGCAGAAATGTCACCACAGGCAGGTATTTCCAAGAGGGTAAAAGGTTTATAGAAAGACAACTAAGATATATTGCCTGTCTAATCAGTTCCACTGATGCAGATTTGAAGCTGTGTCATTGATATGAAGCAGTAGGGAGGTGTCGTGTCTTTCTTCTGCCTTCTGAGAACAGAGATCAGCTGCAAAACCAGTGAGAGAATATGACTGTGGGTGACTCTCTTCACTCTGAGTTAAAACAATTTGCAGTCAAGAAATAAGATTTGAGAAATAAAGACAGAGGCTGAGGACACAGCGAAGGTTCAGTGACACAAGGGAGCACCGCAAGCTGCAAATAACTTGTGATTGATACTCAGGTGGACAATTAGCTAGTCACATGTTAGTGACCTGTGGGATTCAGATTTTCCAATGTACAAACATTCAAGGGCATCAGTGTCATGGTAATCTGTTGCTTTTAACTAGAAGTTGCTTTTATTGTACTGATTAATTATTGTTGCTGCTGAGAACTTTCCAGTAACAACCCAAGCAACACATGGTAAGGGTCAGCTTATGTCTCGCACGTTCAATCTTTCAGTCTCCACTGGAATGTCTAGGAAACTCTTCAGTCGATTTTCTACAGTATTTATAGGCATTAAAAGCAGAAAAGAAACAAGTATTGATTCCTACTTCAGTTAACTTCGCTCCACACAAGGTAAGGCTCATTGTGCAGGTGCAGAAGAATTGCTTTCTTTTTGGCGAGGTAAATGGTATTTTCCTCTCAAACTGTGATACTGTGGAGACTTGGCAACCTGCCATGGACAGTTCATATCAAGCTATTTAATCCAATTGCTGAATATGGAATCACTTTGTCTCACACCCAGAAATCTAAGCAAATCCAAAGGGCCTTTCCAACTCGCCAATATCTGCCTTGTCAATTAGTCTCCCAAGATATAGTGTAGCGGCTCGCAAAAATGATACTACATTTTGCAAACGTGATCATTTTAGTAAAGTCTGCTTATCTCAATTCACTAGAGATTCTGTGCGCTATTCAGACTATCTGGAGTTGCTCACACTTTAATTAAATCAGCTGGCCGGCCAAGTTCATTTACTGTCTTGCCTTGCTGTCTTGTTTCCATTATGTCTTTGATGTAAAGCCTACAAGTTTTGGTTTTTCAATTCTTCAGTGTGATGCAATCACACATCATGGTCTATAAGCAATTAATGGTGATTAAGTAGATTTTTTTTTTCTTTTTTTTTTTTTTTTTACTAAATTTACATTTCATTTACATATTTACGTTGCATTTACATATTCATAATGTTCATTCATAATGGTCTTGTTTTCTAAAATTCATTCATTCATTTCTATCTACATGTCTATCTATCTATCTATCTATCTATCTGTCTGTCTGTCTGTCTATCTATCTATCTATCTGTCTGTCTGTTTGTCTGTGTCTGTCTATCTATCTATCTATCTGCAATTTGGTCACCTTCAGAGTCTTTGGCAATTTCCAATTCATTTCTTCATGAACACCATAGTTCAATACAGTAGGTGAGGTTATTTCCTTGCAATGAAGAATTAAGATGCAAAAAAGCAAAATTTTGCAAGTAAAATCCTCTCTTTGAAGCTGCAGTTGTATTCACTTTATCAGCACTTCATTCCTCATGTTGTACGAATTTGTAGAATAAAATTTGATCACTGGGCCTCTATGACTAAAAAAAGGAAAAGATGGCCATTCAAGCTTTAGTCTGTGGAGGAGGGTTTAGAATAATTCTAGTTGAATTCAGGATGGTCCTTCTACACCAAAATGCCAGTAATCCCTCAATAGCTCCTTCAGTAAGCCCTGTGGTCTTATTCAGCCTTAATGGCTTGTTCAACTCACTTCTTTTGTTAGCACAAAAACTTTTGCAGGTTTACGCCAGCTTTCGAATTTGCTCCAAGATGCCCCAACAGTGCAATTAACTGAGCAATTTAGCAAAATCCTGTTTGTGCACTCTCTTCTTTAGGTAGAGAGAGGTACTCTCTTCTTTAAGAAAATAATTAGACAAAATGTATGAAAAGTTTACATAACAAAATAATATTTTAGATAAGTCCATGTGATAGACAGAGTCCAAGTTACTGCCCCAGTGGGAGCAGTTTCCAGATCATCACTTAAATCAGTTAACAACTGCAAAAAAATAAAAAAAATAAAAATTGTTACTTCCATGCCCAGAACAGCTGGAAAGTCTGGTTTTCCAACACATATGAACCCAAAGCTGTTTTTCCAACTGGAATACATTTGAGTGTGTCAGCACTTGATTACAGGCCACAGCTGGAGGAGAGATGCGATGAATTCTCACCTGAATTCCTGTACCAGTAAATAGACAACTTGCCACATTTGCATATAAAAAGGTGTGCTGATAAAAGAAGCACTTTAACTGGAGTTTCTATCCATTCAACATCCTTTCTCTTTCAGAGGTTTGATAGAAGACTACTTTTATCTCTATGGATCTCATTATAAGATAATTGTATTTATTTTCAGCAGCAGCAAAGATGAGAGGAGGACATGGACATTTGTTCTTCTGTAGACCTCTTCTAAACTGCAGAATGTGCTCACGCACATAATTTGTTACTGTGCTGATGTGTTTTCCGAGCAATCCAAGAAAGACTGACACAAAATAGAATAAGAGCTGTCAAAGTGTATTTGAATCCATGGATAATAATGTAATTGGATATATTCATTAGATAGCCAAATTATTTTCACCAAGAGTTTTAAGTATTTGTTCACAGAGCATGTTGAAAACTATATAATAAAGCAGTCAATAACATAGTTCCCTTGAATTTGAGGTACTACATTGTACAACGTTATTAATATTTAAATACATATTCAGCTGCATATTTACATAGTGCTGGTGAAAACTTGCCATATTGCATGCCAAAAACAGGCATGTGCATCTCTTTTGGACACTTGATTTAAGGGAATTGGTCAATATGGAGGACTGTACTTAAGAAATGGAGAAATTAATTATTTATGAATTAATAACTTTTATACAATATTTAGCATACATATAGTGACGTGACATACAGTCAAGTATGGTGACCCATACTCGGAACTTGTGCTCTGCAATTAACCCATCCAAGTGCACACACACAGCAGTGAGCACACACACACACCGTGAACACACACCCAGAGCAGTGGGCAGCCATTTATGCTGCGGTGCCCGGGGAGCAGTTGGGGGTTCGATGCCTTGCTCAAGGGCACCTCAGTCATGGTATTGAGGGTGGAGAGAGCGCTGTACATTCACTTCCCCCACCTACAATCCCTGCCAGACTGAGACTCGAACTCACAACCTTTGGATTACGAGTCCGACTCTCTAACCATTAGGCCACGACTTATGTTACATACAGATTAAATATATAAAATCTATGCAAAATATTTTTATTTATTTGTTTTGTTTGTTTTTATTTTGTATTTATTTATTTATTTTTAGTATTGAATCTTTCCCAAATTTTCCCAGATTGTTAACAGTTCAATAATAGAGACCATGGATACGGATTTAGTCACCTGTTAAATAAATGGGAAAATGAAAGAAAAGTATATTTTAATAAATGATTAAATAGTGGTATTATATTTATAAATAATAATATAATAAAAAATATATGCATACTTCTGATCAAAAATACAGTAATCCGTAATATTGTGAAATGTTATTATAATTTTAAAAAAAGTTATTTCTATTTTAATATGTATTAAATAAATAAAATGTATTCCTGTGAAGACAAAGCTGAATTTTTAGCAGCCATTACTTTAGTCGTGTGTCCTATGTTCTTCAGAAATCA
The DNA here is from genome assembly GCA_021397915.2 of Tor tambroides. NCBI lineage: Eukaryota > Metazoa > Chordata > Actinopteri > Cypriniformes > Cyprinidae > Tor > Tor tambroides. The sequence continues at coordinate 22,998 of JAFVLL020003479.1, read as the reverse complement.
TTCCAATATGCTGATTTCTGTTTGTTTGTTTGTTTTTTGTTTGTTTTGTTTTTTCCCCCTAAGAAAATGTTTATACTGTCACTTTTGATCAATTTAATGCATCCTTGCTGAATAAAATTATTAATTTCTTTAAGAAAAAAATCTTAATGACCCCAAAGTTATGTGCTTAAGTGTTAATAAACAGCCAGTATGCTAGTAATATGCATGCTAATAAGAAACTAGTTAATATTAAATAGTGTTCCCTAATCTAAAGTATTATTAAAATATTTATTATTATTATTATTATTATTATTATTACTTTTTTTTTAAGTGACACTCCTAATCCTCCATATAAAATACAAATGAAATACAGTCTACAAAACATTCTCAAAGCTGTTGCAGTAGATATCTGAGCCCCCTGCAACCACGAGGGCATCTATGAGAAACAGTATTAACAGCTTATTAGCCCCGCTGTCCATACATCTTTGGGCTTTAATCAATGTCAATGTCAAATGATGCCTTGTCTTCCCCAGGGCAATAGAGTCCGGATGGGAGGTGTGGGGCGACGTGCACATTACCCAAAGGAGAAGCATGGGCCTCTAATGAAATTAATCCTTAAATTATTCATCACCGTCACAGAGCCTGACAAATGTCGGAGGATTGCCACGATGATGAGCTGGAGAAAAAAAATGTCCTCTAACTAAGTTGTGATGGTATTTTTCCTCTCATTTGTTTGTAACCTCAAGATAAAGGTTTTTTTCTGCATAAACCATGAGTCCCATAATCCTAAATACCAACAATTTATTAGAAACTGTCTTGAAAATTGTGGGTTCCAGGCACAAATGATTCAAGGGCGACATTATTATTTAGAAAAGTACATCTGTTTAGGAGTCAAGCAGAGGGCACAATGTTTAAAACCCACCTTGATTTTCAGATCATCTGTATTGGTACATCTATCCATCTGACACAGGGAGAGCCAGAGCGGAGTGTCTCCGGGGTGTCATTCATTTGGGTGGATGTTCAATCAATCAAGTCAACCATTGATCTTCCTGTCAAATGGTTTTATTCTCTCTGTAATAATCTGCTCACATTTGACAGAGACCTGTGTGGAATAGTAACGAGACAGACAGACAAGGTAAATGGTTTTAAGAGGGGGCTGCAGGCCACTGGTTGCTATATGAAGCTGCTGTGGGAGTGATGAGCTACATTAATGTAATAATTCATCTGTTCTGGGCAAGAGTAGACATTATGTTACAAAGCTGAACCTATTAACTCCTGTGTAAGCTGTTTCTTCTCAATTTATATAGAAAAGAAGTTGAAATAAAATTAATACAATTACATACATTACAATTCCAAACTCCCCCGACGACCTGCTCCTCGGCTCCTACGCTCTGCCGTTCTCCTAGAATCCCCTGGAAAAGGAAAAGGACACTATCACTCTCAGATAAGACCCAAGAACCATTGTATTCCCCGTGTACTCACCTGGACTCGTTGCCTTGCTCTCATTCACCTGCCTGTGTTCAATAAACCTGCTGTTGTGTGCACTTACCTCTGTGTTTATGTGTATGTTTATCTGTGAGTAAAAGAATTAAATCTGGTCATCTTATAAAGTATCTTTTCACAAGACTTGGAATAACCATAAATTATTATCGATTCATTTTACGACACCTTTATAACATTTGTGGATCCATGGGTTTTGGTTGTAGGACTTTCACCGGAGGGACATAAACCTCTTAGGTTTCATTAAAAATATCTTTATTTGTGTTTCAAAGTCTTATGGGCTTGAAATGACATGAAAGTGAGTAAATGATTACGGAATATTCATTTTTAGGTGAATTATCCCTTTAAATACATTTGGTATTAGCTTTTATTATTGCATCTTAGGAAAAAAAAAACTGCCATGTGTCAAAACTGCCAAAAATGTATTGCGGAGAAACCAACAAGCAGAAATATACAGTTAAAAATTATACATAAAACAGGAAATTATATCATAAAGAGGTTACCTGCAGATCCTAATAACTGTGTGAGTCTCTTAAAATATCAGATAATTTGAATTGACTTTTCCAAAAATGTGATATTGGTACATGTTTATTTAAGCATTCTTTTTTTTTTTTTTTTTAATCGTGGGCACTCTTATTTGTCATTAACCATCTTGTTTAGTTTCTGCTATATTAAACCACAACAGTTTCATGTTAAGCCTCAAACATAGACTATTCTCAGTAATCCGCAGCTAATTGTTTATGCTATCCTATTAGGATTTATTGCCACAGGTACAGGCCTATCCCACAGATAGGCCTACTATATGAGGACACAAGTCTGGAATATATTTAATGACCAATTCATATACTTTGCAAATGGAAACATTCTAGAATTATGAGAATGTCAGAAATTGTTTTTCATCTTTGAAATGCATTTTAGAATAACCACCTGCAATTTTCTTTGTCTCGCTCACAATACACTGCAAAGAATGAGCAGACAGCAGTCATGGCTTATGAGATTCTGAGCAATCTTAAATCCATTAAAGACACAGGAGGCCAAGAACACTACTTAATGGAATGCTAAAATAATACAATGCTAGTTGTGCTCTGCATGTGTAACTACAGACCTACATGACAAAACATACTGTACACTTCATTTGCAGGGCATGTTGTCACACTATATAGTATGGATTATTATAATGTAACATGCCATTAAATTGCTATCTGTCTTTCTATCTCTCTTTAGAGCGGTTTTTTAAACTGATAGTTTGAAAAGATCAGACTCAGAATGACTGACTGATATTCAGACTGGTTTGTGAAACAGATTAACTGACTAAACTTGAGAAACAAATCAGTCAGATTTGTAAACAAATCATCTAGGCTATGTTCCGACATAATGTGTGGCTGAGGGAGAAAATGAAAGGAGGATCCACGTGCAGCAAAAACATTTATTTTAACAAACACAAGAAAGTAAAATCAGGCAGGAACTTGAATAATCCAGACACATGTAACTACAAGACAAAGACAAGGGCACATGTAACAACACAACACACACACAACACAAGACAAAGAACCAGGGCAAACAAAGGGGTTTAAATACGGGTTAACATGAGTAACAAGGGGGAGGAGCTAGTGAATTACTGTGGTGGCTAATGGGGTAACTATTGTAACAAACAAGGTAGGCAAAGAAATAAGTGGGACATGAACTAAACACAGGGAGTGAAAAACAGAAACAATGGAGACAGAAAATAAACTTCAACATAAAAGTCCTTGAACACAAAACAGAGACGCACAAGACAGGAATCATAACATCAGACTGCAGGCGAATCAGATTTTTCCAAGTTTATCTATTAATTACAAGTAATGAAATCAGATTTGTGTGTGCAGTCATAACCAATATATCTGCATGGGTTGGTTTGGTAATGACATAGGCGTACCCACATATGTGACAAGACTTCTAAAACAAATGCAGGAAAAATTAAGTTGCATTGTCTCATTCTCCAAATAATAAATGTTCATGTTCCATACTGTAGTCACGGCCGGCTTTGGCTTTGTTGAACATCATATTAATGCTTACTGCATTTCAGTCACCAGTTTTGACTCTATTGCTGTGTGTCGCTTTAAGAATGATGAAAAAAAAACAAAAACAAAAAAAACACCCAGAGCATCCAGACTGAAACGCGTCTGTAAAAATCGTATCTTAAAAAATCTTAAATCTTAAAAAAGAAGCATTTCAAAACCGCCTCCAAATGTGATTTGAAATGTGGTACAATCAGATATAAAATCTGATTGTACTGTCAAAAAGCCAAAATAAAATCTGGATATGCAAAAAATGTGATTTTTGCTAGCAGTCTGAACATAGCCTGTACCAGATCAACTGACTCACTGAACAGATCCAATAAAAAGAGAGAGATCTCTCTCTGTGAAAACAATGTAACAAACCATGTGGTTTTTAAACCAAGTTATCATCAGTCTCCAGCAAGATGAAAAGAGAAAATGCAGTATACCATCCATCAACCAATTTTCTTTATATGTGGATAGGCAGCAGTTCTTGATTGCTGTTTACTAGTCTCTGGCAAGCCACTACTCGGAGAACCCAGTCCCTGCAGGAGGCCCTGTTCTGAAGAGCCTCAACGGGTAAACAGAGATCTCAACAGGACAGGGGAAGCACACATTGTGGGAGCGGGCAGAGCTGGCAGCCATACAAAAGGTTGCATCCGCATGGACCCACCCAATGATTAGCAGGCAGCGGGAGGCTGGGATTCGCCGCTCCCCTCTCGGAAAGAAGGCAGGATGCTGGGGTGATTTATTTGTCTCATTAACACGTGAAGGACGGAGCTGAGATTCGCTGTCCAGTGTCTTAAAGAGAAAGAACCCCATATGGTTTCTTCTAGCTCTGATCCATCTAAATATACGCAAAATAACTTGTAATGCAAAGACCTTCCTTTTTCTCTCTCTCAATAAGGTTTCCTTAGAAACATAATTATAATAATTATCCTAATTATGTTTTATTGTTAAGCAACATCACAATGAAAGCATATATACAGTATTGCTCATTGCTAATCCAAACTGATTTTAAAGTCACGTAGCTTGCCCCAAAAATGAAAACTGTCATCATTAGAAGACGAAAAAGTCTTCTGATGACACATGATAAATCATGCAAGTTGTACAACCGGATCACTGATTTGAATTTAAGAACTGAATCAGTCTGACACTTTAATGACTCAAAAGAACTATCATGAATTGGACATTGCTACTTCTCACGATCAAACAAATCAGTGTAACAAATCAATCAATTTGTAAATTAACCATTCACACCATTCAGAACACTTCAGAATATAAAACAGACTAACTGACTCATTGAAAAATCCAATCAAAAGAGCGATTCACCTAAGCTAGTGAGTTGAACATGAGAATTGAATAGTCGAATTTATGAACTAATTATTCCAACAATCATTTTGTAAACTGGACTGAGTTATTTGTTTAAAATATATAATGTTAAGTGTTATTAATGAATTGGACATTGCTACATCAAGTTAGTGAGTTGTTTGTGAGAATTCAAACAGTTATGAATAAACCATTGAGATGGTTTTGTGAACCTTATCAACTGATTCACTGAAAAGATCATTCTCAGAAATGCAGTTTGTTCATTAATTGAACATTGCTCCTTCTCTCAAGCTAATATGTGAGGGGGGGGGGAATCTGTTGGATTTGTTAATTATTCAGACAGATTTGTGAACCGGATCAACTGATTGAAAAGATCCAAATAAAAGAGTGATTCATTCATAAAGCAGACATTCAAGTCTGTAACTCAAGTTATAGTGAGTTCAAGATGAGAACTAAAACAGTCTGGTTTGCGAAAAGGTTTTGTGAACCAAATCAACTGATTTTATGAAATCCAACTCAAAAGTGCAAATTGTTCATTAGTTGGGCATCTACTTCTCAGGACTCATAGTTCAAAAGGTTAGGGAAGATTTTGAATAAAGAGTGTGGACCACTTTATGGACCTCTAATGGAGCTTGACAGCCCCAGTCCTCATTTACTGTCATTATATTAAAAGAGTTGCCAGATATTCTTCAAAACCCCACCTTTTGTGTTCCACAGAAGAAATTCATGAACGTCAGTAAATTTGGTTTAAACAGCGCTTTGTCCAATACAAAATACAGAAATAATCAGTGTGATGATTGAATTCCTACTTAAATAAAGAGAGGTTATTGACTAGTCAAGATCAGTATAGGTTGACAGACTCAATAGTAAGGAATTCAAAACAGCAAATGAGTGACATATGGTAATCCTTCAGAACCTGATGCATCACAGCCCTCACAGGAGATTCAAACAATAATACCCACTTTCTTCTTAAGTCACGGCTTGTGTGCAGTGAAAGAGCAGGATGGGCTGTTCTGTCCCTGATGACTCTGTGGCCTGACCTTCTCTTTCTGCCTTTTGTCCACCTCTCTGACAGCATCCGCAATGATTTCTCCATTCCAACTCTGACAGGACAGCACAATGAATCGGAGCCATTACAAAAGGGACTTTTCCACTTCATTAAGCCAGGGTCCCAAAAGCTTGGGGGGCACAGAATAAGCAATTTATTTTGAGTTACAGCTGCTTAGAAGTGGCTGCATGATAAAATGTGAATGCCTTATTTTTTTTTTCTCGTTGTAAATACCCCTCTGGACATCCTCTGGTGTGGGCATGAAGAATCAATATTAACAAATGCATTTCTTCAATTATGGAAATTGGATCCTATTTAAGACAGTGCACGGAATGCTTACGGAGATTTGAACAAGATCAAACAACAATGGGTCAGTTATTCTTGTGCAGGCTGTGAGAGGAAATTGTGCTGATGATGACATGGGGACTGGGAATGAATTGTTGTGTCCGTGGACAATGACAGCGTAATAATGTCTCTCAGCAGGCTTGCACTGATTGATTCATCATGACCCTTGGTGCAAGCCTATTTCAGGTGGTACTTCAGGTCAGCTTATCATTGGATTGACCTGAACTTCATTCAGGCTTTAAATGAGGGCTGCTAGTGATTGGCTGAGGATCCAATCACAGAACAAACTGGAGGGCTGAAATTCAAGTGTAGGTTATTTCATCTTAGATAGTATATATTATGTTCTAATTAGTCGGAATTTGGTGGTGTTAATAGCTTCCTCAATAGTCATTCATTCATTTGCATTTCATAAAAAAACAAAACAAATGAAAACCATCCTGCACTATGTATAAATCCTGTTGGCAAAGAGAAAATGGCAGCTGAAATTACCAGATATTTTGCATAATATACCAGTCTATATGAAGTACCTGCTTTACCTAACCTTCATCAAAAAGTGGACTTCCCATGAGCAATGATTAACAAATATGAATTCAGTGTAACCCACAAAACACAATCAGGGTAGCACACAATACTAAAATAACAATAAACATTAACTAATGTACACTACAACTAATGTACAACTAACATAAAAGTGCATTACTAATACTGAAGAAACATGACTATTTAAAAAAAAATAACAATAAACATCATTTGTATAGCATTTATTAATATTTTTATTAAGTTTTGTCTGCTAACATTAGTTAATGCACTGTGAACATGAAAAAAGAACTACAGTACAGGTCAAAAGTTTGGAAACATTACTATTTGTAATGTTTTTGAAAGAAGTCTCTTCTGCTCATCAAGCCTGCATTTATTTGATCAAAAATACAGAAGAAAAACAGTAATCTTGCAAAATGTTATTACAATATAAAATAATGGTTTCTGTTTTAATATACAGTACTTTAAAGAATAATTTATTTCTGTGATGCAAAGCTGAATTTCCATCAGCCATTACTCCAGTCTAAAGTGTCACATGATCCTTCAGAAAATACTGATTTATTATTAGAATTATCAATCTTGGCAACAGCTGTGCTGCCAAATATTTCTTTGGAAACTGTGTTTTTTTTTTTTTTTCTTCTTTCTCAGGATTCTTTGATGAATACAAAGTTTAAAAGAACAGCATTTATTCAAAATATAAATCTTTTCTAACAATATAAATCTTTGCTATCACTTCTTATCAATTTAACACATCCTTGCTGAATAAAAGGTTTAATTTCTTTCAAAAAAAAAAGAAAGAATAAAAATTTACTGACCCCAAACTTTTGAACGGTAGTATATACTCTTCTTTTTAATATGCTCTTCTTTTTAACTTTTTATTCATCAAAGAATCCTGAAAAAAATATCACAGGTTCCAAAAAAATATTAAGCAGCTCAACAGTTTCCAGCACTGATAATAAATCAGCATATTAGAATGATTTCTGAAGGATCATGTGACACTTTAGACTGGAGTAATGGCTGATGGAAATTCAGCTTTGAATCACAGAAATAAATTATATTTTAAAGTATATTAAAACAGAAACCATTATGTTATATTGTAATAACATTTTGCAAGATTACTGTTTTTCTTCTGTATTTTTGATCAAATAAATGCAGGCTTGATGAGCAGAAGAGACTTCTTTCAAAAACATTACAAATAGTAATGTTTCCAAACTTTTGACCTGTACTGTATATGACTTACATTAATAAATGTAAAAAAAAAAATGTATTGCTCATTGTGTGTTATGCATGTAACATTAAGAAATGTGACCTCATTGTAAAGTGTAACTGTTTATATAAGTATTATTTAAGTTTGCAGCATTTTTTTTATTTTTATTAAAAAGTATTAACTTTTTCAGTGTGTACTTATGGGCTAGAGACATTGAAGAATAGTTACATTTTGTGTTTTGCTATAATAGCCTATAATAAACTATTTTGATTTCCATATCTCCACCCAATGCCATGTGTTCAGGAAAGTTCAGGAGATCTGCTTGAGAACAACCTTTAATTTTGCTAATAGTGGTGCTAGAGATGCAAAAATGATATGTAACTGAACCTTTAACTATGATATTAATCCTTCACACTGCAAACCTGTACTGGCTGAAGTTAATGGAGAAAGGAGGGAGAGGCACAATGTGTGCACTTTTGATCCCTGATTCAAAAACACTTTGCTATCAGAGTTAGGAAAGTTTGAGAGTATTTTCGGCAAACCATAGTTGAAAAAAATCAGAAACCAACCAAGATCCTTGTGGTGTGGCAGAAGTCGCCATGAATCTAAACCAAACCTCCCAACAAAAACAGACAACCATCTGTTCCATTTTGACATTTTTGTGAATCTCAGGGAAATTTCAGAGAGCAGCAGATCTCATATTCTAATGAAATGCTGGAGGCTCAGAAGTGGTTTCAGATCGATGGGTTTGGGAGGGAAAACGCCCTAGTGGTTCGAGGGGTTTCCTTCAAAGGACAGATAAAGCCCTAAAGAAAAATATAAGCATTCTTTCAGTAATTACAGAGTAGAATTATGGCAGAGGTCAGATAAAGGACTGAGGAACTTACTTTTTTCTGTCTTAAAGTGATAGTTCACCCCAAATTTTTAATTCTGTTATCGTTGACATTGATGTTTGATGAATATTCTGACTGCTTTTCATAATTAATGTAGGTGAATGAGTACTGGGGCTGTCAAGCTCCAAAGTCACCACTTAGTTATCATTAAAAAGTAGTAACTCTCCTATGGCCTTTAGTAACAATAACATTTACAGACTTGTGTAGAGAATTGTATAAGTTTATAAAAGCGTAATATCTGGATTATATTACTAATGTGTACTGTAATACACCATAGTGGTCATGACAAGTCTTCAGATACTCAGTAAAATACTGTGTCAAGTTGTGTTGTCTTTATTGATCGAGCAAAGAGAGCTATCTGTTTTTTTTTCCCAACTCAATTAATGTCTTCTGACCTGTGGTAACCTTCAACATAGTTGAACACAAGACAAAACATTATGTTAGAGAAAATATATTTTAGGATGCTTTTATGTAAGGTGAAATATGTCAATAAACTATTCACTGACAATCTCAGTAATAAGTCAAATATACTTATTATTCAACCCTGTTTCTTTATTTATTCCAGCAAACATAAAATTTGATTCTGTGTTGACTCTTTAAAAACACAAATTAATATATGTTATAGTTAATTAAGATGAAAAATAAGAGCATAGGATGTTCTAGTTTGGCTGGATTAAGTGTTCTCATAATCGATGATAATGCATCTTAAAACAAAGTGTTTACACATTTATCATAACTGAAAATACTGGCAATTTACAGAATGTGTTTTGTTTAACTGCAGCACAGATGGCCTGCCCAGCTACATAAATGTGCAGTGACTGTAAAGAACTTGTTTTATTGGCACCCAGTTTGTTGTTTATCACAACATCAGAGTAACATAGCGACATTACATGTAGCTTGAGTCAAATATGCTTTTACCAAAAGAAAAAAAGAAAAAAAAGGACAAAATGCAAATGTACCGTCACCTAGGTCAAACATAATCAGAACACTGAATGGGTTTCTGGCAGTCTCTGGATTCTCACACATGCCAAGATTTTTCTTAGAACTGCTTTTTGATGGAGAACCAGACCACGATCTGTATTCTATTGCACAGCCTCATTTCACAGGAATTGTAGCGATTTGGACCTCTGCTGCAATATAAGGTGATTTCATAGGAGAGGATGAGAAAAAATAGCTGGTTCTCGATGAAGCAGGGTGGGTCTATTGATTTTTTTTTTTTTCCTCAGAGATGTGGAGTAAAAGACATTTGTCTCAGTTTACAGGTATATGTGATCATTTTAAATACAAGATGTCCAGCAAAGCTGCAGCTATACTGTGAGAGACGCAGACGAGCCATTTTTGGGCTTCTTTCTTAATGAAACCGCAGGTGATCCTGTTGAGTGTTTGAATCCACAGTGAGCACTATAAAAGGCCAAACCACAGTAAAGTTAGCTATACCTTAATGTTTAATAGAAGAAGAGATGACCACTTATTTTTAAATAAAATAATCAGAATTTTAACCAGAGAAAAGCAGAATAAAATATAAAAGACATTTTTTTATAAAAAGTAGATGAACCCCCTTAAGAACAATATGTATTTGTTTTAGGAAATAAACAGCAACTTTTTCTAAGGTTAGTTGTTGAAGATAAACCATTAGTCATAATAAGGGGCCATCTTGCCCCACTATACTGGAGTAAGGTGAAAAGAAAAAAAAAAACAGAAGAAATGTTCTAAAAGTCTCTTTGTGACGTCAGAGTCAGGTGACATCTGCTGTATATAAAGCCGAGGAATTCTCTCTCGTGCTAAGCTCAGTCTCTTCACTCCACACACTTTATTTACCTGTTTTCCTTGCAGTATCCCTGATACGTTTCTCGGTAGGAATCTCTGTGTTTGTGCTCCATTGATTTTTATACTTAACACAATATGATTAAATCTTCCACACAAAAATTAAAATTATACTTCAACCGAAGTTTCTTATAAAAAGGATCACTTGCCAGTTGTGTGGAGTTTGGTGATTTTGGAGGTATATGTTCAAACATCAGTAACATTTCAACAAATAACCACACATAATAGCATTTATTAAAGTAAATATGTGGTATTGTTTCCTGTCTCATACTATATGTGTATAAAGAATGAAAGAACAAATCAGTTATTTTCTCAGTACTTAAAGGGATTCACCCCAAAACGAAAATTCTATCATTAATTGCTCACCCTCATGTCGTTCCAAACCTGTAAGACCTTCGTTCATCTTCGGAACACAAATTAAGATATTTTTTATGCATTCCGAGACCTCTCAGACCCTCCCATAGACAGCAAGGATCCTAACACGATCAAGGCTCAGAAAAATAGCAAGGACATCGTTAAAATAATCCATGTGACATCAGTGGTTCAACTGTAATGTTATAAAGCAACAAGAATACTTTTTGTGCACAAAGAAAACAAAAATAATGACTTTATTCAACAATTTGTCTCCTCCGCGTTACCTTATAGCGCCATTTTGGAGAGTATCACACGTAAACAACGTATGTACGCGGATATGTTGTTTACGTTAAGTTCAAAGCGTAAACAACGTAAACAGCATATCCGCATACGGTGACACAGAACAGCATATGTTGTATGTATACCCTTACAAAAAAGAAGTTTATTCAAGTGTGCTATTAGTATACTTCTTTTAAACTAAAAAATAGGAAAGTATACTTTTAGTCTACTTTTTACGTACTTCTCAGAAATATACTTAAAATGACATTTAAGTATACTTGAATTATACTTGGAAAAAGTCTAAATATATTTGAGCTATACTGTGCTCCTAGAATCCGTATTCTTCATTTTTATATGGTAGGGGGCACTAGTACACATCTTCTGTACAGAATTTCCAAAAAAACACAAGTGAAGAAGAAACTGAAACAACAGATGCCTCCACATATAATCTAAGACGATCATCAGACATAAAACAGCATCAAAACTGTGTAATGTTATGGAATAAAATGTCGACCAATGAAGAGGTAAAAATGACTGTCAAGCTTTGGGGTGTTGATCGACTCCATCTACATTTTGATTATATCATTCTGAATCCAATTAATAGTCTTTTTTTTTCAGCTTTTTGTTCAAAATGTTGTTTATTTATGAAACTTACCCACATTCAAGTGTTTAAAAAGAATGCCATGAAGCTAGAATAAAATGTTTTTGTTTACAAGCAGATACCCTGTTCTTTCTTTTGATGTTTTGTATGTTCAGATATTCATATAACAAAATAATATACAAATTAATACCTAAATAGGGACATAACAGTATACTTAAAGTATGATGTAAAGCTTACTTAAAGAAAACTTACGAGTATACTTGCAGTATAAAACTACTAAACTAGTAGTTTACTGAGACTATACTTCAGTGTACTAAAAATGCTACTACACGTATTTAATTAGTAAACTATCAGTATACCTATAAGTTCACTTTTAGTATAGTTACAGTACTAACTAAAAACATTGATGTAAACTAGTTGTGTACTCAAAGTTTACTACTGTTATACTTAAAGTATACTTTTATACTAGAAAATGGGCCAGTTTAGTCCCAAGGAGTATTGAAATAGTACACTTACAAGTATACCACTAGTACACTGATATTTGTATACTTATTACATGAAGTATACTTAAAATATTCTTGAACTTTACTTAAGTATACTTAAAATAAACTTGAAATATACTATTTTTTGGTAAGGGTATGCATATATGCACATATATTTTGATAGTCCAATTTAGACATACTAACAGTAACTTTGCAACTACATGTCAACTAGCAGTCGTTAGAATATTAGTAGACTGTCAGCTTAATATCTTCCAAAACTTTATTCTGATGGGTCCACAACATACAACAAACTGACTATGAGAAACTCTGCAAGTATATGTCAACTTATTCTACTAACCCTAAACCTAACCTAACAGTCTACTCTGAGAGATAGTAGACATGTAGTTGCAAATTAATGTGAATTAGTTGACATGTATTTGCAAAGTTACAGTACTTATAGAATGTCTAAAGTGGACTATCAAAATAAAGTGTAACCAAAAATGGTCAATCAATTATTCATTGTCTGTACCATAGAAATGTATGAAAAAACTAGAAACTACAGAAACTCAAACTAGCTAAGACGGAACTGCTTGTAGTTTCAGCAAACCCATCACTTCATCACAATTTCACCTTCCAGTTAGGCTCATCAGTCATAACTCCTTCAAAAACAGCCAGAAACTTTGGAGTTGTGATTGATGATAAGCTGAATTTCTCAGACCACATTGCTAAAACTGCCCGGTCCTGCAGATTTGCATTATACAATATTAAGAAGATCAGGCCCTTTCTTTCGGAACATGCAACACAACTCCTTGTTCAAGCTCTTGTTCTGTCCAGACTTGACTATTGCAACGCTCTCTTGGCAGGTCTTCCAGCCAATTCCATCAAACCTCTACAATTAATCCAAAATGCTGCTGCAAGATTAATCTTTAATGAGCCGAAAACAATACACATCACACCTCTGTTCATCAATTTGCACTGGCTACCAGTGGCGAGCAGCTGCTCGCATTTAATTCAAGGCATTAATGTTTGCCTTAAATTCATTACTTCAGACTTATGTGCCCTCTAGAAGCTTGCGTTCTGCAAGTGAACGACGCATTATTGTGCCATCCCAAAGAGGCACAAAATCAAGCAGTCTACTAGATCTTAAAGCTCTTCTGGGACATGTTTGGAAATCTTGGTAACATACATATAACAGAGTCGTTTCCACTCGACTACCACCATTGAAGTTGTCTCTCAATTCTCAACATCTCAGAATCAAATAACTGATTCTTTTATGGATCGACTCCAAACAATGTTTCTTGGTGCATGCACACTCTTGTGTGTAATTTCTATAAATATAAGCATATCACTTGGCCTTGGGACAGAATTGTCTTTAAATTTGTTATTAGCGCTATCAGATCATCAGTTTTAATTTGTAATGTGCCCCTGAGAGAACTGAATTTTGTTCCTGAGCCAAATCACAATCAGTCGAGGGCAAGAAACTCACCCACCAAGGCTTATTACTCATGCCAAGGGGGAGATAACAGAAGGGTTTCACTTTCAAAAAAAACTATAGTGGTGTTTCTGCTGGTAATTTACTCGTTCTTGACTCTCATCGGTACCATCCACAGGGTCAAGAGCTGCTAAAAGCTATGTAGACTAAGCCCAAAGGAAAGCTTTTCCACTGACAGATGCTCAAACATGAGCAGAGATTTATATTTTTTTTCTTAACATCAAACAGGCGACAGATGTTTGCATATTAATTGAGTCAAGAAACCGCTCACTGCTTCGTGAAGCTTGAGAATTGTGCGGCACATGCCTGGATCACTGGAAAACCTTCACAAATGGGGGAACATCCTCAGTATGACCACAACATAAGATATTTCTCTAAAGAAAAAGTTCAGTCATGTGAAATAACATTTGTGTAGCTGTTCATGGTAACCAGAACCTGGGTCCTTGTAGTTAGTTCATTAGAGAAATAGTCATAAAAAAGCACTAGGCTGTTACTAAACAAGATTGGCATTGCCACCAAGGGGATTTAAGTTTTAAAAAGGTTGTGAGAAGCATTAGAAGTGATGACATTTTGCTAATGAAGGAAGCGAGCATTTGAATTCATGCACTTTGAGGAGGAGACAATTAGCACTTAACAGGAAGGTGTTAGCGAGCTTTATTTTGCCTTCAAGGCCACATAAGCAGAATAATTCACCCTATAGCACAGCACAGTATCTCAGAATCCATCGCCAGGACAATTGAACGTGAAATAAGCGTATGTGTTCATGCGAATGCTCATGTACCAAGAATATATATATCCCAAGAGAACATGCAAGGTCAGTCCTCTGGAAGAGAGCACTCACTTCTGAGAAAATGCACTCGCTTTAACTTATTTGATCACCGGTGGGCCTACATTTTCCATTTGAGACAAATGAAGCTGTTTTCTTGTCGCTTCTATAGAGTGATATGTCACCAGCTTCTTCTGAGATATAAAAAAGCCTGTTTCCTCCCTTATGCAAAGAAAATACATTTCCTTATATATTACCAATCAAAATAATGTCTATAGTCTATTGAAAATGTATATTGAAAATATACATGATGGTATATTGTGTTAATATATCACAATATATTTGTAATATTCGGAATTGCTACTTTCCATATATTGAAAAAATATGTAACAATATTTTTACTTATATATTGTGATGTATTGTGATGTATGATGTATTTACTTATATATTGTGTCATTTTGTATTCAGTTAAATACTTCATATCTTATAATTAATAAATATATAAATATACTAAAATATTTAATAAATAAATTTGAACATATATGTACTATGTATTGTACTATATATTGTCATATTTTCATACAGTATATGAAATGTCGGTAACACTTTAGAATAGGGAACACTTATTAACTATTAACAACGACTTTTCCCTCAATAAACTCCTAATTTGCTGCTTATTAATAGTTAGTAAGGTAGTTGTTAAGTTTAGGTATTGGGTAGGATTAGGGATGTAGAATAAGGCATTATTATGTGCTTAATTATTACTAATAAATGGCTAATATTCTATTAATATGCATGCTAATTAGCAACTAGTTAAGAGACCCTAAAATAAAGTGTTAGCGAAATGTCTATGCACACAATAAAGTGAGGTGAAATTTCATAAATATGTGTGTTCAGATTTGTTAATTCATGAAAGAGAAATTAATTAGAAATTAACTGTTTCAATAAAGCTATTAAAGGTAAAGATGTAGTGCAGTTTTTGTCTTCACTGTATTTTTTGTATGATTCAATATATAACCATACATATGCGTGTATATTGCAGCAGACTGAAAAATATAAGCGCTGATTTCTCATATATGGAAATGTATGATTTAATATATCGCATTATATTTTCCAGTATATTCCCATAAATTTTTGTTTCGTAAGGGCTTGCTGCTGCCACACTGTGATTTAATTATGGGCTGTTCTCTGTTTATTTAATTATTGGACATTCATGATAAATAAATAAATGCTCATGCAAAATTACATCGTTCACTGTAGGCAGCATCACAACGCCTGCAGCTCGGCTGATTTATTGTACTCTAATTTTCATTCCAAAAGCACAACAAGTCTGAAAATAGGCACAACAACAGTGTGCATGGCCTTGCTAATATGTCATGCTTGTTTGAATGGAAATGTGATGGGTTGGTTTTTAAATATGCGTTTCTTTCTGCTGGGGCTGCATTTGAAGTTGACACAGGGCTCTGATTGCCTACGGAGCGCCTACTCGCTCACTGTGAATCATTTGCATTAAGTCGTTTCTACTTTATGACTTTCATTCTTATCCTATATGTGACCCCAAACGCAGTGCAGTCATCAGGGAGTGTAATCACTTTCAGCAGACGAGCGAGGGCTGTAGAGTTCTCGAGGAGCATTTCAACAGCCCGTTTGTGATTGTCTTCTGCAAAATCCAGCACTCTTAAAAGTAAACATTTTCACTCACAGGACATTATTATCACACACTGCGTAGAAACATTTTCAAAATAAAAATAGGCAAGAATAATTTTTCCATGGATTAAAGATTTGAATTTATTGTCAAGAAGATCTGGGATTTCAGGGCTAATCTATGAAGTTTTTTTTTTTTTATGGTTCAGGTCTTTACACCCCCTGCAATATTTTCAAAAGCTCAACCTCACCTAACATGAAATGCCAAGTTTTATTTTAAGCAGCATTATTATAGCTTATATATCATTGAGTATTTGTTTCATTAAACACTGTTTCTTACATCTTATACAGTATATCAGAAAGATTTTTTTCTGTAAAACATTTCTAAAGTAAAAATAAAATATATAAGTAAAAAATATATGATTAGATTTTTTAAGCAATAATAGGTGGGAAGTATGCAGATGTAATGCAGTTTCTGATAAATTCATAAACTGGAAAACAAAGGCATACAGTGATTTGTTTAAAACTTTTAGCTCATGCTTCCAGGACTATCACAGCGTATTCCCAAAAAAAACAGACAAATAAATAAATAAATAAATAAATGTTAGAAAGTTTTTGGTTAGTAAGATTGTTATATATTTTAAAAATAAATCTCTTGTGCTCACCCAGGCTACATTTATTTGATAAAATATTATTGTAAAAAATACAATAAAAACATTAATATTTTGAAGTATTGTTACACTTTAAAACATCAGTTTTTATATAATTTATAAGTTAATTTATAATTTAATTTAGCAGCCATTACTCCAGTCTTCAGTGTCACATGATCCTTCAGAAATATTTCCAACATATACATATTTCCAACAAATTTTTCAAAAAACCCATTGTCACGAATCTGGTTTGTGGTCTTCCGTCCACTCGCCATCAGAGGTCGCTCTTCCATCATATTGACTCTCACACCACACAGACTGTTGCACGTCACACTGGACTACAGTTCCCATCATTCATTGCACTGATTGCACATACACAGCTGAATGCACTGATTACACATATACTGCTGGATCCAATCACATGCTCACCTGAGAGCCATTGCACTCACTACATAACACCCACTCAGATTCTGTTCAGATCACTGAGTATTGTCTAGCGTTTAGCACTCTCCTAGTGTTAGCTACTTTACCAGGCGATTCCGTGTTTATTTTCTGTTTAGTCTCCAGTATTGTTATGAGTTTATCACTCTCCAAGTGATAGCTACTTTTTACGGAGCCATTTTCCTGTCTTAGTTTCTAGTTCCTAGTTCTAGTCTTAGTCTAGTCTCGTTGTGTTTCCTGATTTCCTAGTTCCTTTATTCTTGCTCACGTATTTTGGATTTACCCTTTGCTTGCTGTTTCAGACTGTGTTTGCTCCTCGCCTGGACTTTTGCGCACGTTTACGGATTACCCCTCTTGTCTAGCTCTCTGGATTACGTTTGCTGTCGTCTGACTCAAGCCCATTTAGGATTGCTCTTTTGTCTTGCCTGTGCCATACCCGTTTGCTGTTGTTCGACCCTTCCTGTGTTTTGGCTATGTTTCATTATAAAAGCTTGCACATGGATCCTCACATCTCATCTGCCGTGTTACACCCATAAATGCCATCTTTAAAAAAAAATTAACTGACTGCAGTCCATTATTCTCCACATATAGCACGCTCTGAACACTAAACACGTTTTGTCACAAAAGCTGGTTTCGTCCATTGTCAAGGCATGGCAAGTTTGTGTGTTAGCAGAAAACTGAGTTGGCAAATGAACTCTTCATTTCTTATTATCAATATTGAAAACAGCTGCGTTGCTTATTTTTGTGGAAACTGTGATTTATATATATATATATATATATTTGGATGCACTTTATAGTCAATTTAGACATTCTTCTAACTATAACTTTGCAACTACATATAAGCTAACTCTCATTAATTTGCAAATGCATGTCAATTAACTCTCATGGTTAGGGTTAGTAGAAGTTGACATATACATTTGTAAACTTGCTGTGTCTGCATGAGCACCACAGCTGAATGTGTCAGAGCGCATATTGATAAAACTCTAATACACTTAAAATGTATAGTTAATTGTATGTGTGTGTATAGCAGTTGTATCTAAAATAATACCAAACACTATTAGCTGAAGTGCAGCAACCCATTTTGTAATTAATATTGTTTACTTGCATAGTTTGGTAATTAACTAGATGTCAGCAGGTATCTTTCTTTACTGCAACTAAGACATCATTGCTCTAAATGAATGAATGTCTGCGTCTTGACAAGCACCTGCTGTTTCCAAGACTCTTAAATATTGCCCACTCTAAACAGATGATACTACAGAAAAAGAAAATAATAATAATAATAATAATAAAGCATTTATTTGCTCCTTATGCAACTGCTGTGGGCTATTAGCTTTGGCTGTTCATGGACACACGACAGAGACAAATATGGAGAGGAAATGTACACATTATACCCTGTTTTTCTCCAAACAGCTGACGTGCAATGTAAACTGACTGCTGGATGATTCGGTAAGCTCATTCTCACCATACCATGAAAAACACCAAGCAGACCGCATCCACAGATGAAGAATGAGGCTGCGTGAATTCAGTGAGCAGCAGAAAATAGAGTAAGCAAGAAAAGAAAGGCGAATAATAAAGATGCCAAGAGGAATGAGCCAACGTCCCCAGTGCCAGCTGTCCAGTCTATCTCGTTTGCTTGAGAGAGCTAATTTCCTTGCTGCGCTGTGGAGGTGGCAGCGTGGATGTAATTGCTGATTAAGTGTCCGGGCACGTCCAAGCACCACTTTCACACTCCTATCCCTCCAGTCTGAGGAAAAGTGGGCGTGTTTTGAACCCTTTGGAAATGGACGGACCGAGGGCTGTGAGACCGACACGGTAGAGAGGAAAGGTTACTGTACTTCGGTGTTCAGGGAAGAGCCGGCCCTGAAAAAAAAAAAAAAAAAACTTTTCAGGGGTGTTGAAACAGAAAGCGTGAGAAAGGGCCGCTCAGGGCCCAAGGAGCATTGTCTCTGTGGAGATGAAAAGACCTGCCGGAGAATGAGTCTTCTTTCAGGGTTCCCACGGTCTTGGAAAACCTGGAAATATTAGAGAATTTCAAAAATGTGATTGGCCTGGAAAACTCTGGATGTATAAAATCAATGCAAGGTCACAGAAGTCAGTATCAGTTTTTCTAGTTTAGAAATATTTCTTCAGCCAGAAATTTATTTTTGTAAATGTAGTCTTTTTACAATGATTTTTAAAAATCCCCCACAATAACGGGAAATGTGATGGGAATTGCTAAAATCATTTTACCCTGGAAACATCAAGGAGTATTGTATAGTCAATACAAATGTTTCTACTTCCAATGTGTCTAAAATTCTTTGATTTTAAATTTCTTTATGTGAATGATGAATAATAAATTATTAAAAAAGCCTTCACAATGACTGGAAAAGTCATGGAAATTAATAAAATCTTAATGTCATAGAGTAGTCTGATGAATACTTTTCTGTTTTTTCTTACTAAAATGATTTTTAAAACATTTTCACAATGACTCAAAAAAGTCATGTAAATAAAATCTTAAAAGGTCATGCAAAAGACTGTTTCTCTGGTCAGTATGAATTTTTCAACTGCATAATTCAGTTATTCAATTTTTTAAGTATGTCTAAGGCTGGAAATATTTGTGAGTATGATATAAAAAAATCAATAACAAATGACTTTGCAAAAGGTTTGAAACTACTGAAAGATCACAGAATGGTCTAGTGTCAATATGATTTTTTTTTCTAAAAATATTTCTTCAATTACATATGAATTTTTGAGAGTGCCATCTCAATAAAATGATTTTTAAAAATCCTTCACAACACATGGATAAGTCATAGTAAAATAAGGTACAAATAAATAATTGGTCTATTTCTATGGGCAATATGAATTTTCTAGTACAATATGTCTTTAACTAGAAATTACTGTCTGTGAACATAATTTTTAAATATAAAATCAAATAAGCCAGTCATCACAAATGAATGGAAAAGCCACTGAAAATGAAGACACTCTTAAAAGTATTGGAAATTTCCATAGTCAATGTGACTTTTTCGTCATCTAAATGATTTATTAATTGGTATTCAATTGGTATAAAGCATTCAGCAGTTGGAAAAGTCATGGAAATGCATCTGTCAGAAAGTGTGGGAACTCTGTTCTTTGCCATCAAGAATTTAAAGGGGAGGGATAGTAAAGGAAAGGGGACAGGGGGAGGGGACTGCTAAAATGGTGGGTCAAGTCTCCATTCCTGGCAATGCCGACCAGCATCTCAATGAGTAAAGTAAAAGATTACAAGCAGTTACTTTGTTAATCTTAAATAGCTTTTCCCATCAGTTGCAACAAACTTTGTTTTTTTTTCTCCCAGACCTTTCAAAACATGTTATGCAGCAACTCTTAATGACAACATGGTGTGAATATCAATTTAGTGAGCAGCGTTCCCCAGAAAAATTACACTTGTCAGGAACATGGGGAATCCCTCTGAGCAAAGACTGTCATCGTCCTGCAGCTGGGGTGTTAGGAGATGGCTGTTAAGAGCTTTTGTGTAGTTCCTTGCTTCTACTCCTACTCATTGTATGCCATGCAGCTCCAGGACTTTCCATTAAGCTGTCTCTGAACTCTGGGTTCAAAAATTAGAAAGGATAAGGCAACACAGTGGGAGAGAAGCTAAGTTTCAATGGCACTGAATCAACTGAAGAACGAAAGATGCTCTTTTAGAGATTCTTTTAGGTTTTGGGGGGCTTGCAATGCCTTATCTTAGTCACATCTGAAAAGTATGCAGGCAACTAAAGCAATAAGCCCCAAGAAGCCGTGGTTTACAGTGAATTTATAACAGTTGTTAGGCACGACGCGAAGTGAAGCTTTTATAAAACGGTTATTCCATATACTTAGTAAGGTTTCACAAAATAAAACAGAGCAAATAAGTGTACTGATATAAAAAAAAAAAATAATAAAAAAAAACAGTATTCTTCCACCAAACAATGTAGTTCCTCAGAAACAGTTGTGGTTGGAACAAAGTGGTTTCCAAGCAACACACAAAGTAAACAAAGGTGTAGGTTCGTAGTGTAATTTACAACGGCTTCGAACGTGGCTCAACCAATCAGAATCAAGGACCGGAACTATCTGTTTTATAAAGTGAATTTGAACACTTGTAAAATGTAACTGCTAACTTATAAATTTAAGTGGACTCAAAAATGAATGGTAATGTTGTGATTTAAGATGGCATGAGCCAATATTATAATCAACATATAGGCATCATATGCATTGGCCAAGCTATTCTAAATGTATCTAGCTAAGCTATTAGCTATACAGTTACACTAGCTACACTAGTACATGGCAAACTTTAAACAGACAGCGATAACTTGATCTAACACGTGTTTATTAGAAAATTAAACCTCAAACAGGTAAAGCTTAAAAATTGTATAGCCAGTTGCTAGGTGTTTGCATCTCAATGAAACAAAAAAGCAGGTGAATAAAAATAAACTAGTAACGCGAGGTGCTTACTTTCAAGGACACGTGCATTTTTACAAAGTAAATACATTTACAAAGAAAGAGTATGGAAATTTAAAGACATTTGCTGGGTAACATACAACAAAATATACATAATAAGTGGGGGGGGGGGATAAATAAATAAATAATCTGTTTAAATAATAATAATAATGTTAAAAATGGTGTATAAAAATAATAAAATCATTAACAGCATATTAATTTTTACTATATTTTTAACTATATATTTACTTCTGATTTACAAATACAACTGTAATATATTTATAGTACTAAATATTAAAGCCAATTATTTACTACAGTAAACAACATGTCTTTATAATATCACACTTAATATTTTTCTCATACATGCAGTATACACTTATATGGGTCTGCGAGATGGCTGTTAATATATTTTATTAAATGGTCCCTCAAAATCATCATATTTAGGGATTGTTGGCATCAAAAAGTCAGAAAACCCCTGACGACTGTGATGGCACCCCAGTACTTGATTATATACATGGGTCCTCTTCATTTCAACTGTGATTGAAATTAAAACTCCATCTAATTTCCATAGTTTTAATATGTGTTCCATTTCATTGTATTCTCTAGATAAAACCTGTGAGATTAAGAAAGGTGGCATACTTCATAATATACATATCCTCTTCATTTCAACTGTGATTTAAATTAAAAAAAAAAAATCAAACTATTGATTATTAGGTGCAAATTTCCACAGTTTCTATGTGTATTCGTAATTTCAGTTTCACTGTATCCTCTAGACAAAACCTGTGAGATTAAGAAAGGTGGCATGGCAATGTCTGACTGCTGTGACTGAATATACATATATGACTGTGCAAATTTCTTCTGGAGAAAATCCATGCAGCAGCTGCTCTGCATTTAGGATGCTCTGCCCACGGAAACAGCAAGCAACTGGAGGTACAGCATTTAATAAAGCTATAAAGAATGCTGTGTGTTATGGCTTGGCAGGCAGACCAACTAAATCTTCCTCAAATATATTCAAATGGCTCCCGTCTCTCCTCCCTGACAATATCATTATGTGCAGTCATTGTATTTTATGATTGGAATAACAACTCTCTGGATAGGAAAAATATAACAATGGACGGTGAAGCCAATTACCATAGCCTGGCACCTAGTTTTGTCCC
>JAFVLL020003478.1:0-30093 GCA_021397915.2 Tor tambroides | reverse complement strand
TGCAATATAGGCCGTAGCCTACTACTTGAATTCGTGATTGGTTGACAGAAAATTTCAAATATTAAATGGAACGATAAAATAACGTTATTAACCGGGTAATGGCCATTTCAAATTTTTGATTCTGTTCGGAACTATAAAATTTGATTTCGTTTCTGGTTCTGGTTCTGTTCCTGTCAAAATTTTGTTCGTTTCCGGTTTTCGTTTTTGTTCCTTGAACTGGTTTAGAGCCCTGATTTTGAGGACACAACATCGTCAAGTAAGTAAATTTGACGAATGTTACAGTATCCACTGTAGTTGTCCGCTAGTAAAAACATAGTTGTATCAGTCATTATCCATGTACGAACCAGCGCGAACAGATAATGTTATCTCACGAAGTTAGCTATCAGTCTCCTTGCTTACGTTGAGCATACCAGCTTATTTCTGGTTCAAACATATATGGATTAATTAAATAAATATTTCCACTTGCCATTGCCATTGTATTCCGTTAACTACAGTTAGTGGATCAGCAGGCCCTGGCTGGCTGGTGTGTGACTGAGTGGAGGCGGGGCTAATTTTATATTCGTAGAGTCGCGTATAGTAAATGAGGCAAGGGTGTAGAGTTACATTCAAGCTATTTTAAGGCATGAGGAAATTATTTTCACAAGAAAAAAAACATTTAAATATGTCATTTTGATGATCAAAGATGAGTTTTAAAGGATAAAATTTGACTACAGGGGGACTTTAAAATAAATATCTTCAGACTGATGGATGGATGGATGGATGGATGAATCAGTGCATAGATAGATAGATAGATAGACTTTATATATTTATAGATAGATAGATAGATAGACAGACTTTATGTATACAGACAAGCGGATGGATGATGGATAGATAGAAAGATAGAACATTGTCTTTAGAATATCACTCTATATCCCCATCATGCATGAATTAATGCCAGTTTCGCTCTCAGTATCCATCTCTGTTGCCATTGCTCCATTTACAAGACACCAGCACATTTGTTTATGTCATGTTTATTTTAGCTGAAGTATTTCAGGGCCCTGTCTGTTTTTATATGTGGACTTGTGCTGTCTTTTAAAAGTGGCAACCGTTCTGCTGAAGCCATGAGTTGAGATGACCATTTAAAGTCGGAGTGCAGAGTTGTCATTCAGGAGCAGTTCGGTGTCAGTTCGTCATCTGATTCTGACCAAAGACAGTTGACAGGCCAACAT
Organism: Tor tambroides; assembly: GCA_021397915.2. Taxonomy (NCBI): domain Eukaryota; kingdom Metazoa; phylum Chordata; class Actinopteri; order Cypriniformes; family Cyprinidae; genus Tor; species Tor tambroides. Next base: position 28,885 of record JAFVLL020003478.1, on the reverse strand, counting down.
TATTTACATCTGGAACTGCAGATTCACACAGTAGCAGGAGCTGACTTGTGTCACATGAAACTTTATTTAAAATGAGAACTCTAATTTGAGTCAGTTGTCATATCTGATTGAGACCTATGAAATTAAAATTGAAGTCTGAATACTAAACCAGCTGGAATGAATTAAGTTCTTACATTTGGACTGGAGGTGAATTCAAATGATATTTTTTCTATGGGGGACCTTAATTTGGTCAGATTTGTATGCCTGTATTTTATGAAGAGCTCAGACTATCACAGACAAGGACAGTCCTTTTGATTTCCTGAGACATTATGATAAAACATTTACATAATACAGTGCCCTCCACTAATATTGGCACCCTTGGTAAATCTGAGCAAAGATTTCCCCCCACTTTCAATTATTTTACTTCAATGATAGGTTAGAATTTTGTGAATTTTTTGAATGAAAGTTCAAAAGGATAAACAATGCAGATTTATTTTCACAGCCACCTTTGCTCATATTTGCCAAGGGTGCCAATATTAGTGGAGAGCACTGTACATCTCCTGTCTCTTGTTCTGAGGGTTTTAAATAAGTTGCTAGTTTGAGTCCAGTTCCCCTGCTCAGCTGTCATTATGAGAAACCAATTGTCATTATAGGTGCAGGTTGTTAATAACTAGGACTATCCATGCAATTTGGTTTGGGAAAAAAACCTTTAGACATTACCATTTTATTTTTTTAATAATTCATTTATATATGTGACCCTGGACCACAAAACCAGTCATAAGTGTAAATTTTTCAAAATTGAGATTTCTACATCATCTAAAAGCTGAATAAATAAGCTTTCCATTGATGTATGGTTTGTTAGGATAAGACAACATTTGGCCGAGATACAACTATTTGAAAATCTGGAATCTGAGGGTGCAAAAAAATCAAAATACTGAGAATATCGCCTTTAAAGTTGTCCAAATGAAGTTCTTACCAATGCATATTACTAATCAAAAAATAAGTTTTGATATATTTACGGTAGGAAATTTACAAAATATCTTCATGGAACATGATCTTTACTCCTAATGATTTTTGGCATAAAAAAAAATCAGTAATTATGACCCATACAATGCATTTTTGGCTATTGCTACAAATATACCCCAGCGACTTAAGACTGGTTTTGTGGTCCAGGGTCACATATATGTATATATATATATATATATATATATATTATTCATTTAATCATGCCCACCAAACTCAATTATGATATGGATTGCTGTGGACTGTACGGGCCAGTTAATGTTCAATAATAAATAAATAATACATTAAATTAAAATTTAAATAGAAAAATAAATATTTAGAAATTATATACATACATGGGTCACAGACGAAAAAGTGTTTAAGCATAAAAACAATAAGTGTAATACTGCTTTAAACTGTTGTTGTTTTTCCCCCCAAAATGAACAAGTTTTCTGTTTAATTTTATTGCAATTTTGTTTTTCTTTTTCTGAGTAAAAAATAAATACCATACATTTTTCCCTGATTTACAGAAGACACCCACTAAAATGTCATTTAGTGTAGCAGTCGTGTCAGGCATATTTACAACAAAATTCAATTTGTGACATATTAAAAGACTAATTACTTTCACCCCAAATACTAATTAGTTGTAATTTTACATTTTTAAATTTGCCACTATCCAAATGGTTTTGCCCATTTGTCAGTAAGATTTTTTTACTCATTTAAAACACAATAAAATTTTATATGCTCCCTTATTCTTTTATATATTTTAATATGTACAAGTCAGAATAAGCATGTTGTTTAAATTTCTACATAAGTATTGTGTTACACTGAATGGCAATGTAACATTATTTCAACCAAATTTTTAGATTTTATTCTCCAAAAACTTATTTGAAACCTTAAAATTAAATACTTTACTTACATTTAATGTGCTTTCTATCTTTTCTATCTTAACGTCTTTGACCCACATACATAAAACCCCTTTTTATCATGTTTATTTAATAATTTTGGCTGCCTCAATAATGTTTAGAATTTTCTTCATTTGAGGGCTTTTCTCAGCAGATAATGCTAATTAACTGTGATTTGTATTGATCAACATATCATGTAATTAATTCAATATTTCTAATTCATATACAGATTACACATTAGTTAGTGCATACAAATGAAGTAAAAGAAATGATTACCAAAACAGACAATTGTGGTGTTTTTTCAGTCTTTACCTGCCTTTAGCTTTGTTTATGTCTCTCTCCTTTCTCTCTTTCGGTCTTAATCGTTTTTCTGTGTGGATCTTGGTAAAACATTTATTGGGCATTCAAGTGTGAAAATAATAAGCAAAGCTTATTAATGTGTAATTCAGCAGAAAATTACCGTGATCCATAGGTAATATTATATTCCTCTTTGTCTGTGGCAATTAAAAGCCTGGTGTAAGTGTAGGCCTAATTACTGTGTCTCCTAATTAGTTGAGAGTCAGTGGAAGAACACATTAAAGTCCTGCTGTCGTTATGCTCACATATATTTTGTTCTTCTTATTGCTGGAAAATGGCTTCATACATCTTCAGTACCGGGTGAAATATTTTACTGAGGAGCCATATTGATCATAGGGATTATATAATGTATATACAGGGAGGGTGAAATGTTTTGCATATGTGAAAGTTCATGTAGTTCAAACAGTCAATTTTGACATCATATTGACTTTCAATATTCACATTTCCCATATTGACATGCCACTGAGTTCAGCAGTAGATATTAGCTCTAGAAAAGGAAATCTGTGGCTGTGTTGTGTTCTCAGATCTGTACTGACAGCAGGAAGACTAGTTCTGCATTGTTAAAGAAACTACACATATATATGAAGATATCCACCATTTTATATCTTATGCCGTACAGTTCTTCGCAACAGCTGTTCCACCATCCACATTTTATTGTATTTGCTCTGTTTTGCTTTCTCTTGGTGTGATTTTCTTTCTATGTCTAACAGAACATATTTCAAGTGCAACAATATGGTTTTATCTGCGACAGTGCAATTCTTCCAGGAAAGACGTCATTTCTGAAGTCCTTAAGAAAGTGGTGCTTGATATAAACCTCATAAAACCATGGATGATGTCTCATGTGTGAGATGCCATTTAAGATTTCACAGCAGGACGTATTACCAGATCGCTCGAGGATTTCATTGGAGCTCTAACATTTGACACAGATCATGCTGTGGTTAAACAGGGTTTTTACATGTGAGATAATGTGATGATGCATACTGCTGCACAGTAGGCTGCCACATCTGTTTACTGATCTGTGTCCTGTGTTGTCTTGACAGCACTTGGCAGCTCATGCGCTTCAGGTATAGCATTGTAACTAAAGATCTGTGAAGCACACACAGCTCAGTATGGCAGATGTTCAGTAAGAAAATGCTTTGGTAATTGGAAAAAGCTACATTACTGCATTATGTAATGCTAACATATCATTAGAAATGTCACAAAATTGTGTGACAGCCAGTATTGTTTTTTTCACTGTGCAAATGTGATTTGTCTATCTCAGCTCCTCCAGATCGACTTCCCGGAGATCTTCGGCCCAGCTATTCTCCTCTGGTTTTCCTCAGATCCTGGACAATCAGAACCAGGTGGCTGAGGTTCTGGATCCATCTAAGCCTGTGAACTTTAACCCCCAGAGAGAAGAAGCGGATCCTCTTCAGGCCAACACTCTCATCCTTCAGTTCCTGGCTTTTACCAGGTAATTCTGAATGTCAGGCCATAACAACATTAGTTGAATTTTATGGTTGCAATCTTATTTTTTGTTCTATTGTTTTCTTTTCTGTATGACTTATATGTATATCCACAGTAATACTCTGCTTTTATCTGTGGGCATTTTTTAAAAATAATTTTCTGCATCTTTTCAATCAAAATTGTTCACTAAAAAGGTTTTCTGCTTGTTGAACATATCGTCACAGTTTACCTCCTTGCAGACAATCTATTTAAATTGTAGACATGTCTGGACAAACACAGACATATCGAAAATTAATGTGAATGTTATTTAATTTTTTCTAGCATCATCCATCTGGAATAATGCTGTTTATTTAAGTACTCTGCTAAATTAAATCATTGATTTCAGTTGGTTATTTGTGTATTCCAGGAAAAAAAATATTCATAGCAATGGGGAAAAGGCCAAAAATTGCATTGAAAGTGTATAATAGTATTAAGAAGTAATATAATATATTAGTATTTAATAATTAATTACAAAATGCCTTTATCTGCTTAAAAAGGTTCACAGGCAAGTCTGTTATAGAGCACTATGTTCTAGTCTACAGCCTTTACGAGCAGTGCTGAAACACTAGCTATTAAACCGGAGATGTCAGGTCCTTTATTTCAGTGGTAATGCAGCTCCTCAAGTGTTGGTTTAGGGCCAAGCATCTCTGGCTAACTTATCTCTGCCTCCAATCAGCCAATGTCCATATATCACTCAAGTATTGATGCTAACTTGTCTACATAAGAAACGGTGCCTGTCAAGTGTGCTTGTGACAGACTCAGGCACCTCTCTGTTCTCAGATCAGGCATTGATAGATTTAAAGCACACTCTCCCTCTCTTTCTCTTGTATCCCTCTCACTGTCTCTGTCAAGTTGTTGTATTTGTCAAACAGGGAGAGAAGGTGATGAAATGGGTCTCTTTGAACCTTAACACATATAATACAATGAAATGTGATGAATGTGTATATACAGTATATAAAATGAATTATTTTTATGTATAATTGGGGGTTTGCGAAAGGAACTGCAATGGTTTTGTGAGCTGATCAAAAGCTAATAATTAATGAAATCGTAAAAATGTAAAATTAATAAATAGGGCTGCACATTTAATTTAAATAAAATTTAAATTGTAAGATTTAGTCTATAACAATAGAAAAATTTTCAAATACACTCATCAAAACTTAGTCAAAAAATACATGCATGTCATATGACTATTAACCAACATCAGAGAACCGTGAACATTAAAATTTGTGAGGCCCTGGTTTATTGCATTTAAGTACCATGTTTTATACAGTATATATGAATATCATGTATGATATCATGTAATTTTAAAAGATATGATTGATTGGCAGTCCTAATAATAATGTTCATCATTTACAAGGTTATTAAATAATAACTGTATTAATGTAATGTTGATATCAAGAGTAAATAATAATAATATTAAGAATAATTCTAATGTTCATAAGTCTTGAAGGTCCTGTATTTATATAAATATTTAGGATATTTATGGGTTTTTTTCCTCCGAAAAACAATGTTATAGCCAGTTGTTCTACTCTGAAATGTGTGTTCTGTGTCGGAATGTCTGTTTGTTTTGGTCTACCAATTTACCCAATAGTATTTCGACACCCAGGGTTGGCAGTTGGTGGAAAACACAGCGTATTGCAGACATGGAAGCCAGCAAATGAACTGGGTCAGAGATCGCAGATTCTGCCGACTTAAAAAAGCCTCCGCATCCATCTAAAAAGAGAAGTAAAGCACTGCATTTGAGATTTATTTATTATCTGCAGTTTTGTGTAAAGTAAGGAGGGCGAACACTTTGATAGGCTAATGGATGTTTAAATGGATTGGTTAAACTTTCTTTTTTCTAAACACTCACTGTGAAGGCTGGTGAGTCAGCGGACATGACATTGACCTGCTGGCCTTCTGTAATACCTGAATACATTTTCTGTTTTGTAAAAGAAATAAAACTGTGATTTATTTGCTATTTCTAACTCCCTTTTAAAGTACGTCATTACTGTGCATGTGTGTGTGTGTTCTGCATTCGCTCTTAGAAATTTCAGTTTTCCACTCGCCGTGTGCTGAGCTATCCATCCCTTTGTTTATCAGATGAATACCGATGTGAAATCTTTGTATAGCTCTAAGGCCTGTTCTTTTAATTGAGGAATTCAAGTCGTTTGATTGGTTCTGAGGTCAGAACTGACATTTTGAGTGAATAGCACAAACTCTGGAATTGTGATGTGATCGCGCTCAGTGGGCCTGCCAATTGTCCGCACTCTAAATAGTTTCTATCCTTATCTAATTCTGAGTGATTGATTGCTAATCTTCCTCACAAAGAGAAAAGAAAGCAATCATCCTTCCCTAATCTTTCCCTCTATTTTAATTCATTCTGCTGAGGATGGAGACGAACTCTTCACACTGCCCTGTCAGCTCTCAAATGTCACCTAGGACTTTGATTAATTCATTTATATCCTTTCATTTCATTATTTATATATTTTGTTTATCCTCTTGTTCGTGTAACGGCAGCCCGGGGTTCTAAACCCAGCTTGTTGGTTTTTAAACCTTCAGGTTTGAATGACTGAACCCGTCTCCACCCTGAGCTCCTGGTGTTGAATCAAGTTGTTTCTTCAGGTGTGGAGCAATTCAGTGATGGATGATTATTGCTTACATAAAATGCAGTGGACCATTACTGGATAATTAAATTGATTTAAAATATCATGTTTTTAAGGAAGTAACTTCTCCCCAAATGTCCTGCTTCACCAAATCACAAATAACTTTATTTTTTTATTTTTATTGATTTTTCTCTTCTGTGAAGGAGCCACAGTGCAATGAATTTGCAAGAACGTTATTGATTTTGCTTTCAGGAAATGCTAAAGCTCCACATGATTAAATGGGAAGTTTTGTTTTATGATTTACCTGCTCTTTCTGACTTCAAAAAAACTTTGAATCATAATTATTTCAAGCTCTGGAACAAGGATACTGTTTTATTGTTTTTAATTAGGTGAGCGGTTTCCGTCATGCAGTTATTCACCATTAACTGTATTAATGAAAGTGTTATTATTTTATTCTATTTTATTTTATTTTATTTTATTTGTCCGCATGTTTTGTTTTGCCGAAAAGTCATTATCATTTTTTTCAGGTTCAAATACATTCATTTGACTAATGTCAGAAGTGTGGAAAGGCCCTTTTTTACAGGAATTTTTTGTTTTGAAAGTTACAGTATGCTTTCATAGTTCAATAAACTACTTTATCTGGAAAAGATCAAGGACATTTTGACTCCTCATGATATGACCTTTAACTGTTTAAAAAAACAACAACTTTTAAATGAGTTATATTGATCTGGTTGAAAGGAGTTTGTCATGGTGTGACTCAGATAGATACTTCATCATAGAGTCCACTGAACTGACTTTCCATCATTGCATCGCTGATACTGGTTCTTTAGGAAGGAGTCACTCAGAGTGGCTCTTTATCATCGATAAAGATGACTTGCTCGTCATTGTGATTGTCATTGTGATTGTCACTCAGATTGATTCTTCATAACAAACCGCCACCAAATGACTCCTAACAATATCTCTTTCAAATCATATGCAGTGTCCTCACTGATCCAGCTGTATCTCAATGTATGTCATCATTGGTTTTCAATAATGCCACATTCCCCAGTGCCTGTAATTTTTCTATCTCTCCCTAGGGTCCCTCAAGCTGGTGTGAATTCAGACTGGCCCAGCACTGTCCATTTCACCTTCCAGCTTTACCGCTTACCCCCTGTCACCACTGAGCGTCTGAAGCTGCTCGACTCGGAGAGGAACAGCAAGCTGAAATCCAACTCTGATTACCCGTGTCCTCTCTGTTATCAACAAGGACGGCACACTTAGCTCCGGTATGATTACCATCCTGCTACGAATGCTTTATGATTCTCTTCAGCACTCCACAATATGTTTATTTCATTTGAATAATCAGTTGTCTTGTTTTAGAAGCATCCTTGAAAGCAAACGCATATTTATAGCGCTCGTCAAAATCGCCAATATCACTTTTTTTGTTCCAATGAATTCGATCAATGTCTGTGTAAAACTTTATAGCCATTTTTAACCGCAACACATGCAGTGTTTTAATGAATAAAGCTCTAAAAAATGAGCAATTAGAGTTTTACGGCTCTTGGCTGAAGTCCAGTAATGGCTTTTAAGAAGGAGTCTTCATACACAGCAGCCTGCTGAGGAGAAGTGTAGAAGCGGCGTGACTTTGTGATGAACTTGGTAGTGCTGAGAAAACAGTTTTGGCTCTGTCTGTTCATACGGCTGCCAAAAATACTTATTACCTGCCCCTGATGTGAGTTATTTTTATCAATAGTTTCTCATAGACTGGCAAAGGCCGATATTTCAAAGCACCTTAAAATGTTGAGCTAAGAGCACTTCAAGTACACTTTTCCCACTGCCAAAGTGGGGCTTTTTGCTCTCATGTTATACCATGAAAATCTTGGCTAAACCTCATTGCCTTGATTTACGTTTTGACTGAAAAAAGAGAGAAAACCAAAACTGTGCAGAAATTTCACCAGTTTTTGCGTTGAAATGGCCTTTATTGATTGGCTAGATAAAGTATCCGATGAAGTGGAACATACATGACATGAGAATGTGTCTGTCTCATGATGAGTAGGCAGCTTCTTATTTGCCTACAGCGACCAGCTAAGAAGAATGAAGGAATGGATGATAGAGATAGAACAAAGGTTGAAGAGTAAGATAGATAGAGTGGTGGAGAACAGAAGAAATGAGACAGATAAAGAGAGAGTGATAGAGCGTGAGAGCATGACGGAGAGATGCAGGGGTAAAAGAGGATCACCTCTAACAGCCTGCTTTCAGTCTTTTTATTTCAGACGAGACGTAATATCATACATAAAAAGTACATCTACCATGAGCGTGCAAGCCATGTCCTCACAGTCAGCCCTATAAGACGAGAGACTTCAACCATTTTCAGTGTAAGGACCACTTGGTAAAAATAAAGACAGAGCAAGGAACCCGATTACATTTTGTAAAAAAACTGAGTATTGCATTTTAAGCCTGGTCTAGAATATCATGTGTATCAGGGTTGTGCAAATCTGTCTGTCTGCCTGTCTATCTTTCGGTCTCTCTGTCTGTCTGTTGGTCAGTCTGTATCTGTCTATGCTGTATGTCTCTTTGTTTATATGTCTATATATTGATCTGTCTATCTATACTGTCTGTCTGTCTATAGATTGCAATTCTACATCCTGTTTGCTACCTCAATTCAAAATAAAATTTAATTTCAGGAACTGAATAACATTTTAGGTATTCAAATTTATTCTAAATGGTGCACAACCCTGATGCATATGGAACTACACTAATGTATTTACATACTATGTTATGTGCTTACATTGCAAATAAATATAATTACCAATAATGTACAGTTTATATTGCATGTGGGAGAAACAATGCAACATTCACAGTAGCTTCTTTATCTTTGGTTGAACATTGTATTTTGTTTAACCGCATTTTATTTATTTATTTATTTATTTATTTTCCCTCCTTCACAAAACTTAGTTTGAGATCAAATGATAATAGTCTGGCACCTTAGGGGTTACAGACCCCCTGTTGGAGACCCCTGCTATAAGGCGTTAAAGCATTATGCCACAGTGCACTGAGCTCAGCCTTTAAACCCACCTCTGGCCTGACTATACAAGACAATGAGCCATACAGTGCCATAAAGATTACAGGCTGAATGATGATATTGTGCGGAAGGCCTTTTGATGTCTGTGGAGGGAACATCTGTATCCTGTGGGATATGATGCTGTTATTGTGCAATTACTGGTTGTTGCATAACATCTTCTCATCCCAGATTCTCGGCTGAACATTGCACTTCTCTCCAATGAAGAAATAATATTTTTGGCTCTCTGCCTGAAGTAGCACAATGTAAAAGCAACAGTCAGTTTAACATTTTGACTTCATTAAGCATTAGTGTTGCATTTGCTTGTTTTGTTTTGCCACAAAAGAGATTGCATTCATTTGTGTTCAATTTTGACTGTGCTTGGCCCCATCAATCAGGCTTCGAAACCAGTCGCTCCACTCAAACTGCTGTTTCCATAACCTCACATCACCAGAGTGTCCTTGCTTAACTCCATACTGTTTGTTCTGGATCTTTTGGCAGCATTTGACGCTACAAACAGCAAACTATTGATTTTAAATATGGTAGAAATGCTCATTTCTAGGTCAGTGCTTTTCTGGTTTATATCCTACCTGGATGACAGTAGGTACCAAGTCAACTGGAAAGGCTTACACGCCTTACACCACTGGGGTTCCACAGGGATTGGTGCTTGGACCTTTACCATTTTCTTTTTACGCTAGATCCCTCAGGTCTAAGGCTGTATGTGTACACTTTAGGATGCGTTAAAAAAAAGACAGTAGAGACATTTATAATGTTACAAAAGATTTCAAATGAATGCTGTTCTTCAGCACTTCATTAAGCAGCAGTTCAAATTGGCATACTGGAGTGATTTCTAAATATATACATATATATATATATACATATACTGTATATACACAAACAAAATAACCCCCAAACTTGTGTATTTTTCTGCTAAGGTGGCCGGAGGATCTGTTCACTAGAAAAAAGGCTTTTCCTTGGCCGCTATTCCTCATCCAGACTATGGACATTTCATGGTTTAACTACTGCACTTCCCTTTTTGCAAGTCTGTCAAAATCTCCGCCATACATCAAACATGCTGCCTTGCACTTCTTTACTCTTTTTACACATGTTCCTTCCTTTTCTGGCCTAGCAGCTTCTACCATACATCCCATCGAGCACATCAATAATGCTGCCTTACACTTCTTTACACTTGTTTTTTCTGACTTTAAATCACTGCTCAGGCCTACACATGAAGTATTGGTCCAGGACCTTCTCCAGCTTTGCATAAAACATAAATGTAAATGCAGTGTTACCCAAGCATTTTCAGAACTGATTACTGCCATCACTTTAGAAACGGGGAAACATGTGGGAACATATAGAAAACATCAGTGCCTTCGGCACTGCTAGTGTTTGATATTCATGACTGACAGGATGTGGTGTGTGCAAAAGGGATGGAGCTCAGAAATGTTTTATGTAAATTTCCCACACATTTCACTTGGTGGATAAACCGAGCTCAGAGTGTTTGGTTTTTACATACTGTAAAAGTCCTTGATTGCTCGCTTCAGAGAATTGGACGTTGCGTTTTCTCACCCACCTTTAATCTGTCTCCTCTCAGTATTCATGTTTGTTTTTCCTGTTGTACTTTTGTTTTCCTCTTACTCAGGTTGTCCTGGTTTGCAGCTGCAGTACCGAGTTGACCCACAGTTCCTCAAGCCAGGCGAACGAAGCTGGTTCCTGCGATACCTGGCGCTCCACTCCCTGCAGATTGATGTCTGGGACAGTGAATCCTTAATGCTGATTGGCTCAGCTGCTGTGGACCTAAAGGTAAAATTACCTATCAGTTAATAGTGGTAGAATTAAGGGAATTTTCCTGTCATAGATACTTTTAGCAGCCGTGAGACTGCATTATGTATTGGAAAGTGTCTGTCTCTCTACCATTTAAGAGTTTGGAGTCAGTAAGTTTTTTTATTATTATTATTTTTTAGAAATTAATAAGAAATTAATTACTAATCAAAAGTGTCAGTAAAGACATTCGTAATGTTATTACGAATCCAGTATTTAAAAAAAGCTATTCATCAAAAAAAAAAATCCTAAAAAAATCATTTAAAAAAGTCTCAAAAATTGTATCACTGTTTTCACAAAAATAATAAGCAATACAACTTTTTTAAACAGTGATGATGAATGTTTCTTGAGCACCAAATTCGGGTTTGGTATCGCAGCAATACACTGCATTTTAAAACATATTAAAATACAAAACAGTTATTTTAAATCGTATTTAACTTTCTTTTTTTTTTCTTTTTTTACTATTACTAAATTTTATATATTTTTACTATATTTTTAACCAAATATACGCAGCTTCTTTCAAAAACATTTGAAACATCTTATCTACCCCAAAGCTGCATATTTTGATATAATCAATTGCAAGATTATCTAAATGTTGCTTAAATTACTAATTTACTTAAATCAAATTCTAAACTTCAAAACTTCATGCTTACAATTTTTTTAAGTTTTTAAACCCTATTTTTAGTGTTTACTTGCAGGAAAAACACAATTTTGACATTATCTTGATGTCAAAACTCTAGCAAAGTAATTTGTTACAAAGACATTTGCTATCTGAATAAGCTGACAGAATGCCAAATAAAGGCATTTACATGACCTTACATGTTGTCAGCATATTTTCCATAAGGTCATGAATGTAAACACACTCAAAGACTCAGCAGTAATATTACAATAACCCAACTCGCCCCACATAAACAATGACAAAACAATATTACAACACACCTCACATTCCTTGGCAACAGCCTTGCAAGTCCTCAACTTGCCATGTTGGTAATAACCCCACAAGCCATACACAGAATTTTGACACAGGTACAAATACTGCCCTCATTAATAGCCCAACAGAACTCACACAGCTGTTTAACTCAGGCAGACAGTCACCCTGCACATCGAAACCTTTCTGCAGTATTCATTATTTAGTGTGCTCAGATGGGAGTGTCATGTTGAAATTATGAAATATGCATGCCATACTTCAGGACACCTGCGTCTGTTAGATCTCGCCACCGCAGGTCTCTTGGCTAGAGCTCTCATCGATGTCAGCTGTTGAATAAAGGTTAAAACAAAACAAGACCAGAAATACATACAATCACATCAACATAATTGGGACTGTTCATCTTTAGCATGGATTCTGACCTTTTCAGAATTAACAAAGGGTCCATTTAGGATTCAAACACAACCACAAGGTCATCAGGCGGTGGCATTTGTCAGCAGCCTGTAACATATGTCGTAGTTGCTGGTTATTTTTGTTTATCTTTTTGTTCTACATGGTGAGATCGATACAATTGATTGCATGAAGGCATGACGAATTGCCTTCAATTTCAGCACAATTTTTACAATTGACCACTCTATATTAAGATCTTAAATTGACAGCTTTAATAGTAGTATCTGACGTTTGCTTCTGCAGCATATGCTGCGTCAAGGCCGTGCAGCCGTCCAGGTGAACCATGAGCTGGAAGTGATCACTACAGAGTACCTGCAGGATGCCAACTTTGCCAGCAGGCATGACAACAAGCACAGCACCACTCCAGCCATCAATGTCTACACTACCGTAAAAGGAATTCTGCATCTGCGGCTTGGCAATGTTGGTAAGGATCGTTTGTTAACCACCATGAGTCAGTGTGTCATTTTTATAGTAAAATACTTAAGAAAGCTGTTTGTAAGATTATTTCTCCGAAAAGTTTAAACGTTAATTTGTGGCAATATCAAAAATTTCTGTATTTGTCAGGGATGTGTGACATTCAGAGTTGAATTGAAAATGCCTTTTAAATTGCAGTTCAGTTCTTGAATTTGAAGTGAGGTAGCAAACTAGAAATTTGACATTTGGTTTGAAATATTAGAAAGCAGAAGTAAAAAGTGTAATTTTTAACTTTTGAATGTAGGCTTGACACAAAGCCTTCTGGGAAAAAACAAAAACATTTAAAAGCCATAGACTGTTGGATGTATGGATATATAGACGTTGTACAGAAATGATGCACTTTGTCTTTAACTTTCCTTTGAAAATTTGAACAAGAAAGCTGCTTTCTGCGACGTCACTGTAGCATAAGAAGCATTCGTCATTAGTGACCTTAAACATCTGAATTGTTTTCCACTCTGGAAATCCAAGCTGAGTCAAAGCTATTCACAGTTTGTCTTCATGTTTATCTGCTTAAGCTCCTCCTTAGAGGCCCAGTGAAAATGCAAGTGTTTCTTGCGAAATTACCCAAACAGTCCGATACCCATCGGCTTTCCTCTGTCTCTCGCTCTCAGTGGTCGGAATCAATTAACTCATCCACAACCCGCTCAAAAGCTGCTCAATGCCGTATCTCAATCTGGGATTAATGCGTTGTCCATTTATTTGTTTCCTAATGAGTGGTCGCTATTAACAAGAGATCAAGGTTTACTCACCCTCTAAGGCTTACTGAGATGTTTATCCTTCGAAAGCACCTCAGAGGACCGGCTAGGTCAAAGCAAAGACAATTATCAGTCAGAGGAGTGAGGAATTGGGGAAAAAGGCTTTTATTATGTACATGCGAATGTTTTGATCGCTCCACTGAATACAGTTTTGATAAGGTGGGGCGTCGCAAGTCTACCGCTCTGGGTAATGCACACAAGATTGATGTCTTACTTCACGACCCCGCTCTGTTTCGACATTTTCTGCTCAGATAGAATGTGTCACGTCATTGGGAATTAATGAAGCGCCTGTGTAATTGGACTCGTGATGATTGGCATCTTTTCATATGCGAAAACGTGATGGAAAAAGCTCTTAATGAAATCCTCTTTAATTAACTTCAACTTGATGCGAAGAGACAAGTGAATAATTAAACAAACAGCGAATCCGCATAAAAGAAACGGATAACTTAATTCGGCACTAATGGAACAGGTTATACATCATCTCTGAATTCAGAGTGTTTCGGTGCATCTGTCAAAAGCTTCTCACAGTAGCAACAGGCTCTATCACCTCCGGATTCTTTATGCCTTTATACTGAACAGAGAGAGAGAGACGCAGGGCCAGATGGAGGGGAGAAAAGATTAGGATTTTATAATTCGCCTGCCTCTGGCCCCCACTCTGCTCATCTGCAAACGTTTGATAAGCGTGGCGAAGATTTCAGCAGAGAAGAAGAGAGATGGGGAACGAGAGAGAGGAAGGGAAGGAAAGAAAATCGCATTTCCTCGACAATTATTTCAAAGTGAGTCCCCTATCTCTCCTTTCATGGTAAAAATACAAAAAAACAATGGTATATATTTGCAACAGGGGCCAGTGTAGACTTCTGTCTATCTCCTCTAAAACAAAGCTACATTTGTTGAAATCCTATCATGTGCTCCACAACAGATAAAAGAGCTCCATATGTGAATGATTTCCAAAGCTATAGAAAGGCATTCTGCTGGGTAAATAGGGGTCTAAAGATAATGAAACACCCAACCGGCAGGTCTAAAGTTATCGGACACACTGAGGAAGAACTGGATGATATTTCTGATGTCTTCAGGATTAAACTTTCTGAAGTTTTAGATGCACTAGAGTCTTCTATGGGTTCGTAAGGCTGTAGGGCTCACTTTGGTTCATAATATTGTACAAGATTGTTTTGTTTTGGTTTGTGTACTGTATGTATATGCATGAGAGGTTTTCTAGATGTCTTTGGAACTCTTTGAAAAGTTTGCAGGAGCTATGAACTCTAGAAATCCACTCTGTTAAAGAACAAACTTTAGCTCTTATAAAGAGAGTACAAATCTTAAGATGTACATTCTTTGAAATCATATTTCTTTAATATTAATGCTGTTTCTTGCAGAACAGTCCAGCAAACCCCTCAATTGTTCAGCTAATGCTGATGTGATTTAATGCAGTATTTTGAATGTGAAACCGTATGTAGGGATTTGTGCGAAATTGCTATGTATATCTGGTCATTAAAACAACAATATATGAATAGTCTGCTTAAGCAAATAACACACAAACAATGAATCATTTTTATTTCCTCTCATTTTTATATATCGTAGACATGTCAACAGAGATGTTAGCACGTTCTAAAGATGCCGTGAAAGTCTTTAACTGACACTCTTGGCTCCTTGAACTGTCTTTCTGCACTCTTCTTTGTAGGACGCCCACTCTTATGGAGAGTAGCAATGTTGCTGAAACTTTACCATTTGTAGATAGTTTCTCTTACTGTGGACTGATGAACTTTACAGCTTTTAGAGATATTTTTATAACCTTTTCCAACCTTATGTTTAATCTTAGGTGTTCTGAGATCTCATTTGCCTAGGGACATGGTTCATACCTGGAAATGCTTCTTGTGGATAGCAAACTTTGTGAGAGTGTTTTCTTGATACTGCAGCTAAGCTCTATCTCGTCTCATTGTTTGGACTCCAGGTTAACTGACTTCTGACTCCAATTAGCTTTTAGAGAAGTCATTAGCCTGGGGATTCACCCTTTTTTCCCACCTTGCACTGTGAATGTTTACACTGAGTGTTCAGTAAAGGCATTAAAACATATCGTTATTTGAGTAGACTGTGTTTGTTTGCTCATTATTTTGTATAGATCACATCAATTGACAGTTTATGCAGAAGTCCATGGTAAATCCAAAGTTTCACATATGTTTGTCACTGTTAAATCTCTGGCAATGTATGTACATGCAGTGTGTGAGAGGATACACAGGTCAGAAGGTGTAGTCTCCTTTGCAAGATTTATTTATGTTTTATTAATTAGTTAATATTTAAATTGTGTAAAAGTCGTAAAGGTTAGTATTAATGTAAGACTTTAGAGCACATTTCTTGAAACTCCACTGAGAAATCTAATTCTGTCCGGGGTTGAATATCACTGATTTAGTATTCCCCCCCGCTTCTCCTCATTTACTTTGACCTTACTTGAATAGTCTGTAATTAAAGCTAAATTTCTCATTGTGCTGCCTGGAGCAGATGTTTTTATGCCAACTTTCTAAGTAAAATAACAGTTTGGTGGTTCAAGTGCTGCTGGCATCCCATTCAGCTTAAAAATAATAATAACAGCCTGAGCGTCCAATATAGTAGCAGCATAAGGTATTATAGAAATATATATATATATATATATATATATTAGTGCTGTCAATCGATTAAAAAAAATTAACTAATTAATCGCACATTTTTCTAAAATTAATCGCGATTAATCGTGATTAATTTCACCTAACATTAAAGTTTTTAAATATACTTTTATATTGCAATAATTTCACATTCAATCTTCAAATGTACAATGTACAAACAACATAAAGACAGTATTTTTAATATTTCTTTAATGGCATCTTTTTTTATGATTGAAGGCCAGCATCACTGATATCAATACTACTGATGTCTCTAAAAAAAAGTTTTTTCCCCTGAATATTTCACCATTGACTGTAGCCATTCAGCATTACAGTATAATTGAGAGCTATCAATTTTAAATTTATTAGACTTCTAATTTAAGTGAACTTAAAACAATCATCACATGAACCTATTATAATAAATGACATATTTAGCTACTTGTGCCCTTCTGCAGAAATATACAGAAAATGAATACTTACCAAACACTAAATTCTAAATTAAATATAGATGAACCCCTTAAAGCTATAAAAGTTATTGATTTCCTCTTTTTTTCTTTTGTTCTTGGATTAATAGACATCACAGCAGCTGGTTATTAGCTTATTTGCCTGCTATAGCTTTAAAAGCTGCTGCTGCTGAACGTGACGAGGATCTGACATGCGTCTTATTTTCTCACAAATCTCTTTACCTTTTCTGACCCACTTCAAGTCTTAAAAGTCTCTACTAATGAGCGGACGAGTTGAATCGGGTGTTGTAGATGAGGGAGATAGTGCTGGGGTGCCTCAGGACAGTTTTTAAAACCATTTCAGAGACATGTTCTTAAATGTGACGCATATATAACATATTGCATGCATGCACGCAGTTTTAAGGCAGCTTTAATCGCCTTTTTGGTAACTTCATGCCTTAACTGACGGCATAACTAGGACATTGCATGCACGTAGTTTCTTTCGCTGTTTGATATGAAATGATACAGGCTACAGCGCGCGCCGGCACCTTTGTGCGTGTATTTGAAGAGCGCGCACTACGAGCACAGTATCTTTTCCGCGCTCGTTTGACTCGCGCCTGGCGCTGAGGTGACGTTAGAGCGCATCTGAAACGTCTCCCGTTTGATTTGGTCATAAAGACTTTCTGCATCTAAATAAACGCAATCCTTTTCGAGAAAAAAGAGACGGAGGCAGCAGTTGTGAATGGGGTAGCCAACCCAAGCCCTGCCCCTGCGTTAATTGCTTTAAAAAATTTTAACGCGTTAATCTGAAAAAATTAATCGCATGCGTTAACGCGCTAATTTTGACACCACTAATATATACATATATATATATATATTAGGGGTGTAACGGTTCACAAAATTCACGCTTCGGTTCGATACGACACAGTGGTGTGACGGTTCGGTACGTTTTCGATACAGCAAAAAGAAAGAAATGCCAGAGAAATTTCCTTGATTTTTACCATTTTTATGATGATTTGTTACGGTGATTTGTTTTGCCCTGTTCAAATCAGTTGGAAATGCCTACCTAAATGCTGCGGGGATAGTTTGTAGAGTGTGTGTATCTCCTTGTTTTGTGGCTCGCGCCGTTCATATGTAAATATCCACGTGAGCCGCGCGCACGTGTAAACGCCCAACATAAACAAAGTGTGCAGTACGTTCTGTTGTGGGCATTCTTGGCAGTTTTTCTGAGGCTTTTTAAAAATATTGCTCCTATCGATATCAGAATTGAACATCGTGTTGGTTTAAACCAACTGAACATCGTGTTGGTTTAATACGGATTACTTTATCACAGAATGTTTGTTTTCGATATGACAGTTCATTTTAGTGACGTGTTTCTAAAAGCAGTTCACGGAGACGGAGAAGACAGAGAGCACACCCTGTATTTTTTCTTTATTTTATAAAATTACAAAGTTTTGTTGTTATTATGTTTGTATACAAATAAAAGTAGATCCTTTACAGATTCGATTGATGTATTACTCTTATCTGTACGATTAAAACTCACAGAGTAATTTAAGTTCCTTTAGGGGCTTTCAAAAAAAATGCGCCAAAACGCGCCAGCGCGTTTGTCGACCCCAGAGGGTTAAAAATCAAAACAAGGAGCGGGTGTTTTTATATCACTGTATTTCTGAAGGAGGACCGTCTTTAGAAAATTTTCGATGTCATTTTCATTTCATGTCGCATGTTATATGCCAAATAAAGCAGCGTTTGTAAGCTCAGCGCTGCTTTGTGTACAGCCGTTACCGGGGAAACCTGTATTTCTCCCATTTTAAAGCACCTCCTGCTGGCAGGGAATGATTTTGCATTTTCAACAAACCCGTCAGATTTACGCAGCAAACATATTTTGCTTGTTATGAAAAAATAATCTACTCTAGAGGGACTTGGCTGTTGTTATTGATTCTATTTGGAAGTCTACCGGAAGTTATGTTAGGGCCACAGAAGTGCGCATGCGAAGTAACGTTTGTTTGTTGTTGCCGTTGAAACGGTCTATAAAACATCATGTTTTGATTTTGAAACGTGCAGTGCTCATGTTTATTAAACGTCAAACACCACAAATAAATCAATGTATGGGAAACACTGGTAATGTATATCGAAATATGTGAAATGAGTTTAAAAATCATAACACTGTTATTGAAAAAAATTATATTGCCATATGTATTGATATTGAATTATTGTCCAGCCATTAGCCATATTGCAATGAACGAGCTAGTCCAGCCTATGCCTGACTGGAGTAGTGTGTTTTTCTTTGGGGGCTGTTACGTCATTTGGGCTGCCTTGTTGAGTGCAGTGGCACTGAGAACATTAGGCTATATTTCACACTTATTTCTTACTTATATTTTATTTATATTTATTTCCCAAATGTAATAGAATTAGTCCAACGAATCGTTTGGTTTGTAATTCGTACCGAACCGAAACCCTCGTACCGAACGGTTCAATACGAGTACGTGTATTACACCCCTGATATATATATATATATAAATATATTGTATGCAGATATATTACCCTGTTCTTGTCCATGAAATGCTGTCAGAAAACAACCCAAAAATTTTTTTTACAATAATCTCTCTTAAAGGGGACCTATTATGCAAAAATCACTTTTATAAGCTGTTTGAACACAGTTGTGTGGCTGCAGTGTGTGAAAACAACCAGCCTATAATGTTAAAAATCCACCAACTCATTTTTTTATAAAACCAATAAATCATAAACAGTCTCTCCAAACGAGCTGTTTCAGATTCTCCCTCTGTGCACGTCACTGAGGGGAAAAAGTCCTGCCCATTTGTGACGCTCTCTGCCCTATTAGCATAAACACAGCCCTGAGTGAGAAGCTGCGGTCCGCCATTACTGGAGATATATACAATGTCAGCACCAAAGAGGCTTTACAAGTGTTGTGTTTTAGGATGCACTAATGAACATAGGAGTCGCCATAATCTCCCCTCATCTGAGCCGAGGACACTGTGGTTAAATTTCATTTTCGAAGGAAATATCCCGGAAAAAATCGGTAACGTCCCCAATATGTTTAGGAATTAATACCAACGCTTCGTGCACGAACGTCAGCTCCAGACAAAGTAAGTATCATGCGTTTGTTTTCCAAATTGCCTTTCTGAAAGAGCTTCTTGGCACTTTGTAAGGCTAACTGCTAGAGCTATCATTGTCTCTGTGTTTTCACTGATGCTGCCTTCAAGTGCTATCAGAATGATCGTGAATAGGAATGTGGTAACATTAGTTAAAAGTTGCGTATGAAAGCAATGTGAGTCGATCGCTTGAAGTTGTCGAGCTCATAATCAGAAGTGGGACTTATAAAGTCTGTGATGGCATGAGACCAGCTATGTTGTTATTTTTATCCCGCCGTGCTCCCCGTCTGTGTAATGCATAAATGCAAATTTATTATGCACAGTATAATCAGATGACTGACTTTGAAACCGAGTAGTTTTCTGTAAAGATAACAGGCTTGTATTAATAGTGGAATGTTTATTTGCAAAGGCTAGCACTGCTAATGCGGAGCTCAAGCTCTTGAAGCTCCGCCCTCTTCTCCAGGAGCAACAGCTCACTTGCATTTAAAGCAACATACTCAAAACAGCACGTTTTGACTCATACCCTAAAAGTGGCCATTTTAACAAGCTGTAAAAATGTATCTGTGGGGTATATTGAGCTAAAACTTCACATATACACTCTGGGGACATCAGAGACTTATTTTACATCTTGTAAAAAGGGGCATAATAGGTCCCCTTTAATTATGTACACAATGTTATATCACATATACAAGTGTTTAATGATAAATAATCGCCAGTCTGGGATCAAATGCATTATTCCTCAATCACCATTTCAAAACACTATAATGATCTTAAATGAAATGCTCTTCAGTTAAATGCTGAGTGGAAACATTTGTCTCTGGTTGTTTTCTAATTGACAAAAGAAGTGTGTGTTTAATGCGTAGACGTCTGACTTATGTATCCCTCTATTACTGCTTTCTTTGGAGTTTCAATCAATCACTGGCAGTGTCCTGAAACACACATGCACACACACATTCCCACCTTCAATCACCCGTTCTGTGCCTGACCTGTGTCTCCGACTTGTAATTACAGCTCTCAGCTGTCTGTAATCACAGGTAAAGCCCATTGAATGTTTAGGGCGGTTGATACTTGTTGTGAAACCCATGGGAGCAAAGCACTTATACTGCAGTTTAGACAATTTACTGCCTCTCAATGCACAGCAATCACAGTTGAGAGATAGAGAACCAGTAAGATAAGGGTCATTGGCCAAGGAGAATTCACCTACACCAACATTTCGGTTTTTCTGCATAAGTATTGTTTTTGTAGTTTTCTCCTCCACCTCTTCTTCAATTTCTCCCTGTTTAACATTCTAGCCTGTCCTTTTTGACCACAAAACGTTTCTTTTTGCAAGGCACCAATCAATGCATCTTTCTTTGTCGCATTGTGATGGTCGTCATCAGTTCAACCAAATAACAACAGAGACAGTATCTCTGGTAACAGACACATCCCTAATGGTAAATCTAACTCTTCGGCTGTCATTCTTTGAGGGATGATTTTGCTTCACCTATATTTCTCATACTAGCAGCAATCACACTTATGGAGCCAGTGCATCACCTCAGTGATTCCTGAGATATAAAACAAAAGAAGCTATATATATTTGGTATATATATTTCTGGTATATATAAATCCATACACACAATACAATATTTTGTATCTGACTGTTGATACCTGAAAATGTATAAAAGTAATATTCATATGTTTATTTTGTTTATTTATATATTTTCAGTTGACATTGTGGTTGTGAGACAAACTATAACATATCACTTTTATTAGGTTTAATATATTTGAAACTATATTTAATTGTAGTAATTCTAATAAAAAAAATAAAATAAAAAAGATTTTAAAAAAATCACATTTTGTCGTATGTCTGAAGAATCTGTAATCTAGATAATGTAATCAGCCAGATTGTTAGGAACAAAGAAAATTATAGTAAGAAAGCTATCTTCTGGAAAGCTCTTTGTTTACTTTGACATGAATTTAAACTAAATTTAACCAAACTAAAATTTCTTGTACTCTTCTTTCCAACAGGTGGCAGTGTGACAAATTCCCAGAGTTCTTTGGCTCTTCCTCCATTGCTCTCCCATGTGGTCCAGCCCAGCGATGCCCCTCAGGGTTTTACGGGAGGAGGTGTCCCTGCTTTAACGGTCCTCCAGCTTAACGGTATAGCAAATCATCTCTCTAAAGAACCAAAGCTTGACTTCATATCCGCAGAACTCAGGAGCTCTGCAGTTCTACAGCTCTGGAGAATTTATAAAAGTACATCATATGGGATTTGCTGATAATTCCAGAAGAGGATTTGGCCGAGAATTCCCTTATCTAGTTGTAGTGGCCGTTTTTATTTATCTTCTTTCTGACTCTCTTTTATTAGCACTTCATTCTAATGACAGCATTCCTAAGATTAGTCTTTTCATTCTGATCAGCAGAAGATCACAGTATTATGACATATGGAAATGTAGTATGCAAACATCTTCTGAGAAGACAATATTAGTCTTTTTATTACCTTGTTGTGTAAGACATTAATCTTTTAAGCCTGAAACATGAGAATGGCCAATGAACTGCATATGCGTCATGCTGTTTAACATATTCAATGTGCGATCTTGCACTACTGTAGCAGAAAAAAACCTGATAGACCTTCAGATATCCCTGCCATTACGCTGAATATGTTTTTACTAACTTTAACTATCCTGCTCCACGAGATTTTTCAAAACTCTGCCATGACAGTAGTTGGAAAAAAATTTATTTGACATTACAAGATGCCCGTTATAGCATCCCTCGAAGCAATGCCGAGAATGCAACATTTATTTGCACTGCGGTGTGAATTGCATTCTGACACATTTTAGAATGCAGTGATGTGTGAAATCAAACTTGCATAGCTAGAAGCATTTGCGTTCAATTAGTTAGGTAGAGCAGTGGTTCAACACTGGTGGGTCGTGACCCAAAAAAACGATCTTTTCTGATTGGATAAACTGTATAATCATGAATAGTTAGGGTAGCTTAATAATTAGACTAGTTTTTGCAAGGGAGGAAAAAATATCCTGTATCTTTTGTTGATGACATCACTGGCCATATAAATATAATACATAGTTAATAATAATATATATATTATTATATAATATATATAAGTTCTGTCAAATTCTGTCACATCCAAAATAAAAGTTTTTGTTTACATAATATATGTGTGTGTACTGTGTATATTTATTATGTATATATAAATACACACACATACAGTATATATTTTGAAAATATTTACATGTATTTACACGAATATATTTATATAATTGATATTGTATAAAAATATATTTAATATATAAACATATTTTTCTTAAATATATACATGCATGTGCAATGTAAGCAATAACATTTTTAGATAAATGGATTTATTAATTTATTTCATTACTTACAATTATTATATAATTATAAACTGTAGAAAATGCTGTATAACTTATAGAACATTTATATAATATAAATACATGTATGTTATTTATGGATTTATTTTAATAAAATACGTTTATAATAAGTTTGTTTGTAAAGACATTTTTCACTTAATGTTCCATATAAAATCTACATCCTGAAGCAAAGCCTGTTGAATGTAGAGTATGGTTCAGGCCTCAGTGCTTTTGCTTGAAATGTGTGTGCGTGTCTGTGTAACAGTATCCATTCTGGTTTATCTGTACACTGAAGAGCAGTCTGCTTGTGACTGTGGCAGACATCAGTGCCACATAATGTCATGTCCTGCAAAGATAGCTGCGACACAGCCAGTGAAAAATAACACAGTGGCTCCCACGTGTCTTAGGGCAACGAGTGGGCAGTTACAGGAGGAGTGTGTGTATGTCAGCCTGATGAGATGGAGATAAAGAGAGTGCTTCAACATGCCCTTATTCATCACAGAGAGCCCCTATTGTCTCCAATGCAATGTAGATCTTCCTCTCCCTCTCTCTGTAGGGAGGGCTACAGTGGGAATTTAGGTTTAGGAAAAAACACTGGCAGGCTCTTTTTGATCCTGCGTCTTTTGATCCTCTGTCGTTCTGTCTTCATTGGCGTTAAATCACAGGATTATGTTAGTTGTGATGTTGAATCGCATTGAAGCGTGAATCTCAGAGCAGGTATATCTGAAAGCAGGTCTCATTGGGTGGGAGGGATAACTGAAAAAGACGAAGATGGAATCGAGGCCAAATGGAGGTTGAAAAGTGGCCCCTGAGGAAGTGAGGAAAGAGAGCATGTGTGTCTCATAGGGTGAAAGATGTTGTTTATGCACGTGTATATGTGTGTATTGCAGCAAGCAATGCCAGACGAGCCCGCCGATTGCCAGAAATTGACAGCGAGCTGGCCAGACTGCTACAAAGCACCATGAGGGAAGTAGGCGGAGCCGCACTGTATCAGCAGGCTGAAGCGAAGGAAGTGCACCAGAGGAAGATTGACAGAATGGCAGCTGTCCGTCAGCACGAGGAGCAGAAGGCCACGCCCCCTTTTCAGGACAGCTCAAACATCACGGTAAGAAGGAAGGACAGTTTTCAATTGAACGAGTTCGAAAAGCTGTCTGTCTCAGCATGAGGTGATTGACGTTCACTACCGCTGTGCACCATGTGATCCTGACATTCGCTCCAAAGTCGATATTGAAGGGATAGTTCAGACAAAAATCGATTATTTATTCACTCTCATGTCATTTCAAACCCATGTGACTTCCTTCTTTTGTGAACAAAGGTTTGGATCACTTGTTTCTTCGAGTCTTTTGTTTACAAATTGGAAATCTCTTGAATGTGCGAAGGAGAACTAGGGCAGATATTCCAATTTTCAGTTAATAATGAGTTCAGTTTTCAAGTGTTCCTCTCACAAAGCTATCATATAACTTCAGATGACTTGAAATGTAGCACACGGGTCATATGGGACACTTTTGTGATACTTTGTGCTGTTTTGTACTGTGTAAAAGCTTGAGAGCTCCAGTTCTCATTCACTTTTATTATTTGGAAAAGAGCTCCCACGATATTCTTCCAAAATTCAACTTTTATGAAAGAAAGTAAGTCATGGGTTTCGAAATACAGTAAAAATGATGAAAATTTCATTTTTTGGGTGATCTATTGTGTTCCTTTCAGAGCATGAGCTTTATTTTAGCTCCAAAGAGGAAACGGCTGTAACTGAGCTGCATTATTCGCCTGTTCCTCCCACTCTGTGAGAATGATGAAATCGAACCTAAATTCACTCTTTCTTTCACTCAACAGCCTGGCACAGTCTTGCCATGCTTCAGGCACGTTGGTTTTATTAGTTTCTAGGTCTTTCCGGTGCAGTTTTAACATGTGAATTTCTTTGGATACTTTCTTTCAGCGGCATCAGGCAGAGCGTGTGCAGCATTCCTGTGACCTGCGTGTTATTGAGGCCTATTGTGAGCGCTGTAAAGCACAGGAGATCACCAACATGCTCTCTCAGGCCATCACTATCAAACACACTTTCTACGCCACGCTCGGAACGGCAGAGTTCTTCGAATTCGTGCTCAAGAATCCATTCAATGTTCCTCAGACTGTCACCATTGAATGTGATGACCCAGAACTCAGGTGAGATATATTATGCCTTTGAATGCAATACATCAGTGGTTGTCAAACTTTTCAAGTACTACCTTGGATTAAATATGAACATATATATATATACACCTAGACCTAGACCACCTAGACACATTGACATCTCTTTTCTCACAAGCTTAAATGCAGTGTGAGCCACATAGTGTCATATTTTGATTAATATCAATATTACTACAGTTAGATAAATGATGGTGCTATAAGAGCTTTGACTGGCTTTTTTTAGACCTGTGGAAGGACTGAAAGAGTACTCTGCCTCAAGTCTTTCCAAATCTGTATGCTCTTTCTTTGTTATTTGTAACATAAAAGAAGGTATTTTGAAGAATAATTTTGCCCATACAATGTAAGTCAAAGGTGTCCAGAACAACACTGGGCAGAAACTTTAATTTCATAGACAAAATAAATAAATAATGGAAAAAAATAATGATCATGATTAATGAACTTTTGTTTTATTTTGTTTGGGTTTTTTTTTTTTTGGTTTTGTTTGGTTTGGTTCTGTTTGATTTGATTTTTTGTTTGTTAGGTTTTGTTTTGTATTGTTTGGTTTGGGTTTTTTTTTTTTTTTTTGCTGTTGTTTTGTTTAGTTTGGTTTGGTTCTGTTTTGTTTGTTTTGTTTTGGTTTGGTTTGGTTATGTGATCAATCCAGTTTTTCATTTTTAAACATTATGGGAGCATTTCTTTTAAATATTCTCTGAGCATTCTGAAATAAGTAGAAACATTAAAAAAAGTCAAATGTCCAAGTAAAATGTTTAGCTTTTTGTCTCTTTATTAGTGAGATGTTGTAAAAGAAGTGAAATTTGTTAATACAGTAATTATACAGTTAATACAGTTAGTAATTTCTATCAGAACAACAGTGTGATTACACTATTATGAAGAATCCTATGAGTGTGTGTGATAGTGAGTTTTTGTCTCAGATGCTTATACACTATAGTACAGTAATTTGTGTTCACTGTTAGAAAATAATGTAATACGTTCTCAGTACAGTATGCAAATGCCCCAAGAAAACCACCTTAATGTTAATATGTATTGTACATACAGTAGTAAGCCTATACTTTAATCATGCACAGCAGGCACTGTGTCCATTCAAAGATCAAATAAAGCCTTTGCTTCTGTCATTACAGCCCTGGAAAAAAATTATGCATAGATCAATGTTTCGTTCACGTGTGTACAGCCTTGTCTGAAATGAACATCTGAATGAATTGAGTTTTCCTCAGCAGGGCGTTACAGGGGCCAAGAGCTTCCCAGGGGGTAGGAAAATAACACTGAATAAATAATCAATTCCCCCCCATTCAAGCTTATTCTAATTGCAGTGTGATGTAAAATATCTTCCCCCAACCAGGTTTCCCTCGTGAAGCTCACAATCCAGGATTATACCACACGAAATATGAGTTTTCTGCAGGCCATAGACTGAGTCCGCACACTCCATCGTGATGAACACAAGCCGAGAAAGTGAGAGAAAGAAGTTAGGAGGATGAGGTGGAATAAATTACGGCATTAACACCCCTGCATCTCTCAGCGTTTAATTAGGAAAGACATTAGTAGCCTAAACTCCACACACACACACGCTGTGCTTTAGGACAAGATAAATATTCTCCGCCGCCTCTCTCCGGGAAGTATGTTTGCATGGCAAACGTCTTCCCAGCTTGCATTGTGTTGTGGCATAAAACCGAAGCACTTTGTGATGTGTCATGGAGGTAACTGCTCGGCCAGGAGCAGTGTGTTTGTCTGTGCGTGAATCCTGTGAGTCAGTCCAAAGCACTCTTGTATGCACAAAGCTGTGCCAGGGAAACAAATACCTGAGATCTGGAGTTTGCATTTGTACATTTGTGTTGAATTGATGCTTCTCTCTTCCAGTGCAAAGGATGTGTCAGGCCTGTGTTTGTATTGTTGATGTATGCCACAAAGCCAACCTTATAAAGTCACCTCTCTCTTTCACTTTTACTGAAGAGATTGTTTCTCACCTGTACTCACACATTATATATGGACAAGCTGAACTAGTGGAGCGGTGGGTTAGAGGATAGGCCAGATTTCAGCAGAGCTGCTCCATTCTTTCTGCCTAATTCATTTTATCCTCGCAGGTCAGGTCCGCAGCTCATAATTTGTTTTCAGTTCTCTGAAGCATTTTTTTAGTTATAATTCAGCTGAATTTGATTATCTCTCTCTTTTTCGCTCTCTTTCTCTCCCTTTAAGATTTAAAGTACTTGGTGTGATTGTTCTGTATTGCCAGTGCATCAAAAGAAACACAAAGAGAACAAAAATTTGATGTTATACACTACACATTCAAATGTGTGGGGTAAGATTTTTTTTTTTTAATTAACACTTTTGTTCATTAAGGATGCAGTAAATTGATCAAAAGTGACAGTAAAGACTTTTATATTGTTACAAAAGTTTTCTGTTTAAAAAAAAAAAATGCTTTTAAACTTTCTATTAATTGAAGACTCCTGAAAAAATATGTCATGGTTTTCACAAAAATATTAAAAATGTTAAAATTCAGCTTTGCCATCATAGGAATAAATTACATGTTAAAATATATTCAAATAGAAATTGTAATAATATTTAACAGTAATACTTTTTTTTTTACTGTATGTTTGATCAAATAAATGCTGCCTTGGTGAGCAAAAGAGACTTCTTTCAAAATTATAACATGTCTTACCAACCCCAAACTTTTAAACAGTAGTGTACAGTTTAATTTTGATCATTTTTACATTTAAGACATAATTTGGCAAGTTAGTTCATATTCTTTATATTTTGTCTAACAGCAAAATTGTTCCAAAAGCCAAAGCTTCAGGGTAGATCAGAGTATGTGTGGAGCGATGTAATTTAAGCTTGATGCATTCCACTTTGGGTTTTCCATTTACCATGAGAGAAAACATTTAAATAATATAAAGTAAAAATGTAGCAATTTATAGTCACCCTCACCAGATGCAGTGTTTGTTTGTATCTACCTTGTTTTATTGCTAGACTTACTGTAAAGAGATATTATGCCAGGTTATATTTCCTATTTAGGCCTGATAACATTTCAATTTACTTTTCTGTCATTATCGTCCTCTTTTTCCTCTGTTTTGCATTAGCGTTTTAAAAGAGCTCCATATGCTTCTATATGAAGGAAAGGGAAATGGGCTTTGCTTTTGTTCACGTAAGTATACTTTTGTGCCACCTGCCTGGCTCTCTGTTATTAAGAGAGAATGTGATTGAATTTTCCAAGACTTGGTTTCACATCTACTGTAGTGTATACAGTACAAAGGAGTTTTTACACCTCTAAATTCTTTCTTTTTCTTATTTTTTCCATTTATGGTGAATGATCCCTTCTCGGGCCCGGAGGTGCTGCCTTTGATGTTTCAAATGCCCTTTTCCTTCATATATTTGTGCATGAAATTTGTC
>JAFVLL020003477.1:0-12999 GCA_021397915.2 Tor tambroides | reverse complement strand
ATTCACAGTCACAGTGATTCATTCATTGACTCATTCATTCGTTATTTGTTTTTCTTCAGA
Source organism: Tor tambroides (assembly GCA_021397915.2). Lineage (NCBI taxonomy): Eukaryota > Metazoa > Chordata > Actinopteri > Cypriniformes > Cyprinidae > Tor > Tor tambroides. The sequence goes on along the minus strand of JAFVLL020003477.1, from coordinate 12,939 downwards.
AATGGCTTTCTGTCTATCCATAACTTTCAGGGGATCAACATTTTTAAAAGAATTTCTTTGAAAAGTAGGAAACAGGACATTTTCGGGGCGCGAATCTGTCAAGATACGTCTTGGCGCCCACAGTTAACTAATATTCAAGTCTATTTAATCAAAACAGTAAGGTTTATTGTGAAAATCTGTAATATAGTTATAAATATTTAAGTATTTTTGCTAATTAAAGAAATGATGAACAACGAAAGGTGATGATGTAGCCAACTGTCACGGACACTTGCGTTCTGACTAACTTTTGTGGTCACTTAAACATTGGGGGAAAAAACTTTTAAAACATCCATCTATCTATCTGTCTATCTATCTATCTAGTAAAATGAATCCCCTTGTGTTAAACAGACACTGCTGAGAGTGACCTATTCGTGCTGGTGTCATCTGTTACAGATGGTACGTGGTTTCAATTACGGTCACCTTATGATCAGAATCACTCAAGGACAGTTATGTAATTGTTCTCAGCATATGAGACGACCATTGCAGACCAGAACTCCAGCTGTTTCGCTCACTCTCTCTCTTTACGTCTGCTACCCGAGGAGCCCAGTTGATGCGCAGGATGAGAGAGGAAGGGATGCTCGTCATATAGTCTGTTTACTTGTTTGAAACCTAACAATTCTCATAATATTAGAACGGATGCGTTGTCTTTTCGCTTAAAAGATGAATGCGAAAAGCTCCCGAGCGCGTGCCTATAAGTTAAAACCATCCATTCATTTCTTCAGCCTGTTTGAAACAGTGCGACTTCTGCAAGCTTACGCATTCTCTCCCTTATGCTTTTGCTTCTCTATCTGTTTTAAGCCAAAGTAAACCTGTCCAGAGTTTGCACTGTGAAATGCAAGGGATTTCTGTCATTTTATGAGATTTTCCTAAGACATTCTTTCGCTCATGCTGTCTGCCGCTGTCAACCTGGATGCGTCTCTCAACGTCACACTGCCGCCTAGCGGACACAGAGGGAACTTCTCAATCTCTAATTCCAGCGCACGCTGTCAAGCATCTAGCAATATGTACATATTATTAACATTTTCCATCGTGGGATAGAAAAATAAGACTGAAATATTCCCTTATTGAAAATCACATAAAATAAATTATTTTCATGTTACTGTAAAAAAGGAAAAAAAGTTTTTCTTCACACAAGCTTAAGCAATTTACTCAAGAAACAAGAGCTGTTCGTGAACAAAATGATCAGGGGGTTATCGCTGTTTCTCCCGGGAAATGCACAGACTTACAGCTTAGAGAGTAAGCAAGTTCACATCTTGATGAACTCTTGTTTGATGTGAGAGAATTAGCAGTGACGCAAGGTCCTGTGGGGCCTGGAATTACCAGATTTATTCCAGAATCCTATTAAAGTGGATGGGTTGAAGGTGCTGGTTGATTCATGAAATGTTGCTATGGGGATTTGTAAACTGCATACGTTTACACAATGCACACAGCTTCCAAATTCAAGTTACTGAAAAGTCATTTCAGAGGAAGAGCAAGTTACTACATTTTGATTAAAGTTTACAAAAGACAATCTATTTTTTCCTGTGGAATAACATCCAACAATGAATCCTAATGAGTTTAAAATAAGATCAGAATGGGCTTTAATAAAGTAAATACAGAAAACATGGACTTCAAAGGAATAGTTCTGCCAAAAATAAAAATTTGCTGAACATTTACTCACCCTCAGGCCATCCAAGATGTAGATGAGTTTGTTTCTTCATCAGAACAGATTTGGAGAAATTTAGCATTACATTACTTGCTCACCAATGGATCTTCTGCAGTGAATGGGTACTGTCAGAATGAGAGATAAAAACATCACACATGACTCCAGTCCATCAATTAACATCTTGTAAAGTGAAACACGAGGTGTTTGTAAGAAACAAACCCATTATTAAGGCATTAACTATAAACCACAGATTCAGGACAAAGTCTAGAATCCATAATAATGCTTCCTCCAGTAAAGAAAATCCATCACCTGTTGTCCTCTCACATCAAAATCTACCAACATGTTTGTTTAGAATTGATTCAAGTTGTTTCTGCTTATTAATGGTGCTCGATCTGTGCATATTTCTTTTCATATTCAGATGAGACGATTTTTTACTGAAGAAAACAATATTATGGACTAAGGACCCATATTTTATTTGAAGCTAAAACACAAGTTGTTAACTGATGGACTGGAGTCGTGTGGATTACTTGCAGATTGTTGTGATGCTTTTATCATCTGTTAATCTGACGGCACCCATTCACTGCAGAGAGGATCCATCGGATCAACTATTTCTTTGAAACTAAAATTTTATCACAGTTGAGGTGTGAAGGCACACCTACAGTAGAAAGTAATTGCTGTGCTTTTGATTTTTAGCTTGTAATGTAAACGCCAGTCCCGTTCTATAACACAAATCTGATATGCAGTGACCCTTTAGACCTTGTGACACAGCATTATGCCCTTGTATCAGCATTACATAATTCAAAGTAGGCTTTCATACGTACATACACACCATTGCTGATGTTGGACCAAAGCTCTTAAATAAGACAAACAACGCTAACACCTTTTTAAACTGAGGTCACACGAAATGAAAGAGGGGTGAGATTGCATTAATACACACCTATGGTTTATAGGAGTCTCACACACACAAACCTGTAGTAACTATAGGTTCTATATTATACAACTTTCACTTCCTGTTGAGGACACACTGAGGAGCATGTTCTGTGAGTGTAACATGACTCACCAGTGCTATTCAAACACAATGAATCCATTCTGAGTTGGTTCAAAGTAATGAAGGAAATGACAGTGGAAATAAGGTACAGTGACTAATCACCATTAGGGCCACACACACGATTAAAGGATAAATCAAACCCACAAGTTTTCAAATCATATACAAATAAAACCGTTAAAGGGAATGTTTCCACAGACACATATCCCAGAAATAATCATTAATGATCCTCTTTTCCATAAAGTGATTAACGTTGCTCACGTATTTACCAATGTAAACAAGACTTCAATTCCCAAGAGGAACAAGCACTGATGAATCATTTGCTGTTCTTTCTTTTGAACAACTACAACTTCAGGCGCTGAGAGAAACAGAGCATTATTGGTCAGCTGTCACTGTGCTGCTCATGATTCCTCATACTGAGTTATATATGACACATACTAGATAATAGGTAGATCGTTATCAGAAAATCATCAGCATATCCCACTTCGCTTTGATTACACAGAAAAACAGCCGGAATATAAGGGTCATCGGGAGGTCTGATGGCTTTCAGATGCTAATCTGGTTTGCATTACAGCTAGTGGATGCAGTTTAGCCACAACAATTTACAGTACATTACCTGATATAGAGGCTGAATCACTGTGTTTTGCCTATAAAAATCAAGCCAGGTCATTTCCAGTGTTTCCAAAGCCCATTTTAAGACCTTGTAGCATGTATAAATGTAAGCAAAGCTCATCAAACTGTCACCCTGGAACCAACAGAACATTAGCACTGGCTTAAAGAGACAAGGTGAATCAGAGTGTAAGAACACCAGCAAGTTTCCCCGGTGTTGTCACTCAATGAAATTGTGTTAATCCTGTTCTTTCCCTTCCATTAGTGAGAAGAGACACATGGCATCTTTCCTTTAATGGGATGGACATCATCAGAGGTCATCATCACTGACAAAGATGCACAATAAAACACACTGTAGGCAACAGATAATGTGAGTCCAATTGCATAGTAAAGAAATTAGCTTGGATTAAGGGTTTCTGTAATTTAACACTGTGGTTTCCATAAAAACCAGCTCAGAGACACAAGTACTAAACTTCTGCCATTAGGGCCTTTCGCACCGCAGGAACCTTTTCACAGTCCCCGAACTAATTGTGGAACTACCCACTTTTTGGCGTGTTCGCACCGCGGGAACTAGAAACGGTTTTGGTTCCAGGAATTCTGTTTGGAGGAACTAAATTAGCTCCTACTTCAGAGTAGGGTCTTAATTCAGGCAGAGCTCCATATGACTTTCAGCTATCTCAGCTGTCTCATTCTTCTCTGTATTTATGTACTTGTGCTATTTATTTTTGACAGGAATCCTTATTTACTGTCCACTAGTGGCTATGAGAAGGAAAGCACCAACAAAGAGCCTCTGACTAAAGGTTGGAATATGCTACATGCATTTTGTCCAGATTTTTGCCCATATTTGAAGTCTGAGTCAGCGCTATATACAAAAAGTCAGAGCCAATCTGCAGATTTTAAGCCACTGACAGATTTCAAGGGAAATCACTGTATATGATGGACACACACCTCAGTGTTTTAGAATCAGACTATGATGTCATCTAGTCACACGTTTGATATTTGTAGCATTTTTTAAAACACAAATTGTTTTCATTTGACATGAGTCTCTGTTCAGAATGACTTGAAAGCGTGGTAGTGTGTGATCCTCACTTGTTTAGTGGACGATGCCTGTTTTTTTTCCCTCTGTAAACATTTACAAAGTCGGCAAGTGTATGTTGCCTAGTGTTTAGATTTTAAAGTTCATGTAGTGTATTCCAGCATTAATGCATGACTCATTATATTAGAAGACAAAAAATAGGAAAAGATGAGCAAGATCATTCTGACTGAGGCCCAGAAACAGAATTATAAATATAGTTCACAAGAAAATGAAAATACTGTCATTTTTACTCACCCTTGTTACTCAAAACCCTTATGACTTTCTTTTGTTTCTGTGGAACAAAAAATAGGTGATGGAATATCTTAGTCAGTCTTCTATTAAAATTTTTGAAAAGAATGAGAACTGGGGCTGTCAGTCTCCAGAAAAAAATAAAAATACATAGAACATTATAGAAATGTGGTCCATACAACTTGTGCTCTATATTACAAACTTTAATATACCACTATATGTAAATATCATCAGTACATGACACCTTGGCCTTTGCACTACTCCATTGTATTGCTTAAGAAGACTTGAAATATGGTGCATCACATTTATGACACTTGTATGGTTTTAAAAGCATTGTAAAAGAACTGTAAATAATGTCAGTCACACTTTATTTTAAGGTCCAATTCTTGCTATTAACAAACCATTAACTATGACTTTTGCCTCAAACTCCTAATTATTGCTGCTTAGGTAGTTGTTAAGTTTAGGTATTGGTAGGATTAGGGATGGAGAATATGGTCCTGTAGAATATGTGCTTTATAATTACTAATAAATAGCCAATTTGTTAATAACAGGCATGCTAATAAGGAACTAGTTAATAGTGAGAATTGGTCCCTGTACTAAAGTGTTACCATAATGACTTTAAAGATCCTGCATGTGTAGCTGCATAGAGCCTGTCACAATGAATCAGTGAACTCAATACAGAGGTTAGTGATTTATTTTGGTGTCCTGGTGTCAACTGAATAAACACAATTAGGCACAAAAGCCAGATATGAAGACACGTCGACACAGAATTCTATGCAACATAACAGGAGCTGCACATAAATATATTGAAACCAAAACGCACTGGGGATAAAAACTACTGGAACATGTTTGTAATACAAATGCAGCATCACAAGTCACAAGCACAGTTCAAAAGGACGTGTGCCCCACACTAACTCAAAACCAAGGTTGCCTCTAGGTCCATCTGGGGTCGATTCAACAAGATGCAGAAAGTGTGTTTCACATTAACACTGTCAAGTTGTTTCTCATGTCCTCCTGTCACCCTGAGCCTGTTTTGGGGATATTGAATTACTTTGTTCTTTGCCTCTTAAAAGGAATATTTGACTATAAATGTATAATTTGAGGCTAGCTTGTTTGGTAGTACCTTGTTTACACATACTTAAACAAAAACATAAAAGTAAATCTTAAGCACGATGGTGGATCTGAAAGAGGCTCAAATGGAAATTGGGAAAATGGTTTAAATATGTAAAACATGGTCAAACACAAAAAAGATTCCAAAATAAGATTTGGGGTCAGGGTGAAATCTGTGCTGTTTTTTTTTTTAACTGTTTATTGTTTTGTCTTTTATCTGAGATCAAATATAAAAAAATATATATAACTTTATGGCATTATTTTCTTTTTAGGATCCAGTGTGGCAGGAAGTCAGGTACACTTTACTCACTGTGCCAGCTTCTGGAAATTCCAGGCAGAAGCAGAAAACCCAAGAGTAGCGCTGCAATGATTCACTGGATGAAAGAATGGAAAGGACAAGGTCAAAGGAGGTGGGAGAGACAGGCAAATGAAAGCAGGTGAGTATGTCATAGGCATACACGAGAAAGGGAAATTTACGGTAAAAAAAAAACAAAAAAAAACTGGCAGCTGTGTTTACCAGAAATTCACTGTAAAAAAAATACAGTGTTTCTGGTATGTTTCTGGTATTACAAGATGACACAATGGTGCCTGTTTTAAAACTTTTAACTTTCTATTTAAGTGGTATAATGACAACATTCTAAGCTACTTGGACTAAAAAAATCTATTTTTTATCTTTAAATATACCGATAATCATCATAATAATACAGGGGGCACAACAGAACACAAAATGACAAAACAGCATCAGGGAAGCAAACACAATGCTAAAATAACGCAATAAATATGAACTAAATAACAAAAAATGTAACAAACATCTTAATGTACTTTACTGATGACAAAAATAAGAATAAACAAAACATACCATATACATAAACACAATGATATGTTATATGTCACTTCTGGGAATGTCCTTTTATGCTTTTTCTGTCTAATTACATGGTAATTCAGTGTTTATTTGCAAAAACAGTATTTTACAGTAGAATTACATGCAATGCAACATTAAAATATTTTTTCACTGTGTGTGGTAAGATAGTGTTAACCATAAAACCATTTTTTACAGTGTTTTTCTGGGAGAACGATGATAAATTGACCAAGTAAAAGCTACAAATAAATCAATGAAATTTAAAACTGAAAGAGAAAGAGAATTGATCAATAACAAATGTTTCTCATAATGGTTATGATAGCTACCAATTCATTTCCATAAAGAAATTGAGTGAAATATCAAATATCACGTGGGTAATTTGAAAAAGATAAACAAACCTGAAAACTGTTTTTGAAAATCATTTGACTATTGATCACCAGCAGAGAGCAATTTCAACAAGTAAAACATTACATTTTGTGACAGAGTAATACTAGAGAACAATCCACAATACCTGCTAAACTTGAAAACTTTATCTTGAGAACTTTATCTAAATTCTATAATTCACCTAAAAAACATCAGCGAATTGTGAGACGATTTGTATTTGTATGTTTTCTCAAAAGGGAAAACCCTGCTCCGGACTGTTTAAATATGTCTGTTCCTCTGAATACACACGTGTATCAGCTTGTTTCCTGGTAAATGAGAATTACCCATTGATATTAGCAAATTATTGACAACTTTTGTGGAAAAATCCAGAAATTCGGCACATCTCCTCACTTCGGGAAACCAAGAACATTTGTGACCTGCTACTCAACGACAGACACATTCCTGTACCTCAAAACAGATGGAGGAGAGAAGAAACAGATGAGGGAGAAATGACTATATTCTTGTGAATCCCCTTCAGTTTTGCTGTAAGAATGTGAGCTTAAGTAATAGGATATTTAAGACAAGAACAAATGAACTAAAATCCTTCTCAGGGTTCATGCTAATCAAATTAGTATGAGTATTTTAGTATTATAGAATTTGTTGATTATAACAACTACTTATGTAATTTATAATATAATTATTACAAATGTCCCAAACTCTACTGTCCAATAATAAAAGACCTCCAACAGAAAATAAATAAATAAAATAATAACTGATAGCGGAGTAACGACACAAGTAAATATTTAATATTGTCAGGATGTCAGAACACAACATGTTTGAAACATGTTTCGTCATTGTTTGCTTCTCTTCGTTTAGCTAGCATATGCTCTTGTTTTGTTCCCTGTCAAATGACTTGCCTTGCAAACATCTGTGAGTGAAACTGAAAGACGCTAACTGAAGTGACTTTAAAGTGGGCAAACATATGGAAAGCACAATTCCACAGAAGAGTCAATGCCTCAGAAGACAAAAAACACAAACGCTCAGTGACTTAATATCTCACACCTATTTTTAGATGCACAACACTAAACACTAAAATCAGAGAGAAATGTCACTGCAGTGATGTTCCAAGATCAACAAGGATGCTGATTTGGGGAAATCATTTTAAACGTTGTGTCTACACCAACTGAGGCCATATTGTGAACCAAAGAGAACAATTCCGTTCTCAAAAGCAATCATCTGTATATCTCTAACCCTAATTAACACACCTGAACCTGAGCTAATCAAGGTCTTTAGACTCACTAGAAACGTCCAGGAAAGTGTGTTGGAGCTACAATCTGCAGGACATTGGCCTTCTAGGAAGAGACTTGAGATCAAAAAAATCCAACCATGATACACTGTTTATTACGATTTAACTGAACAGTTTTCTATTTTAATACATTTTAAAATGTAATTTATTCCTGTGATGGCAAAAAGCTGAACATTCAAACATGTTTTATTATGATCAGTGTTGAAAACTATTTTGTAGGATTCTATGAAGAACTTGTGAGTAATTTTGGTATAAATAGCAGTTTAAAGAGGAAAAAAACAAGCTTTTTATGACATACCCCTTCAGCTTTTGGCATGAAATCTCTGAATCGAAATGGTTGTTGAAACCCTAAATCGCATTTTTTTTTTTTCTTTTTCTTTTTGAAGAGTAGAGGTTTGGATTTCAGGTTAAGCGTCTAAAATAGAGATATCAGCATTTGGACAGTAACAGGACCCAAAAGAATCTGACAACCAAGGGAGTCCAAATCTAATCTAACCTAAATTCCTAGCAACTACATTCCAATGCAGTCATTCAATCTAATTTTGTCTAAAAGCGGGAAGAATCAAAATGCCAGGTCCTTTGTCTCTAGCATCAGCTGTAATGGATAATGTGTGCTTTAGGTTTTCCAGTACATTTTTATTATAGTCGGAACTAAACAGGTTCCTCATTTACCCCCTGCTTTGTCCTAAAGGTCACTCATGTAGGAAATAACTGTTAAACATGACGAGAGATGTTTTTGAAGGAAATGAGCGTCACTGAACAAAATACAGAGGCATGACATTGCAAAAATGAAAAGCGCAAGCATCTTGATGCCTGGAGTGCTGGCCATATGTGAAGATGCTGGAGAACAGAGCCTTCAAATTAATTGTAGACTTTTGATTCTCAGAATCATAAACAAATGTTTGGTCAAGATGTTGACGCTGAAGCAATTCAAAGTAGACAAGGTATTATTTATAGCCATGTTGTAGATGACCAATGGAGATTTACCACACAAACAGTGTTAACTAAGAGGAAAACGTGGAGTGATTGAGCGGCTAGGTGGATGGAGATGGATTGCTCAATGATAACCCCTGCTACCCACTGGCTTTGTGGGGGCCAGTGCTATTTGCATGTCCATGTAACAATAAATCACAAATCCCACACACACACACACACACACACACACACACAAACTCACGCACACCCTCGGTGCTTCACAGCAATGATAGATGGGCCCCTTCAGGCCTGTGTAGGAACAGGGGTGTGTGTCGCTGTCAGTGTTCAAATTAAACCCGAGCCCCTCCCAGAATCCCTCCCAAACACCTTGACTGAAGGGGAGGACACACAGAGAGCGCACAGAGGAAGCCGGGGTTTTGTTTCTGTAACCTTTGACTCCTGGAGCCCATCAATAACCTCCCAGCAACACTGAGAGAGGGAGGGGTGGGCTGCCATCCATCTTCATTGGAGGAGAGGAGAACGTGCGCTCGCTGTCTCTCCTCTCTTCCCCATCACTCCATCTTCTCCCACGCTCTCACTTCACTTTCACTCACAACCTTTTGTCTTGTCAGTTCTCTCTCCTCTAATATTTGGGTTGTCTCCTGTGACTCTCGATGTTAATGTACAGGAAATCAGATATACAAATTGGCCGAGTTGAGATTTTCACCTCGACTAAAATAAACCTAAGCAACTAGAAATGACAGTGCAGCCAATTTCTGCTACTAAATTATTTTTAGAACAACAAAGCACTGAAAACTATGAAAAACCAGTTTATATTTACATAGGTTGTAGAAAGAAGTATTTTGTGCTTACCAAGGCTGTATTTATTTGATCAAACGGTAAAATTGTGAAATATTACTGCAGTTTACATTACAACATATTCAAATAGAAAACCATTAATTCAGTTTATTGTAATATACTCCTGAGATGGCAATGCAGAACTTTAAGCAGCCATTATTCCAGACTTCAAATATGGCAATTTGATGCTCAAGAAACATTTCTTATAATTTCATTTAAGTTAAAAAAACAGTTGTGCAGCTTAATATTTTATGGAAATTATGATACTTTTTTTTTCAGGATTCTTTAATTTTCTTTAGTTTTTTAACAGAAATCTTTTGTAACATTTTAAGTCTTTACTGTCCCTTTTGATTTAATTTAATATGTCACTGATTAATAAAAATATTATAAAACTTTTTAACATATTTTTTAATCATGTTTTCTCCGGTCTTACACTAAAACCAGGGGACCAGGCAACAATAGGTTTTGATGTACAAAAACTAATTTTCCCTAATTAGAGTTTAGGTGCTTATATGACACATTTATGACTTATTACACATGATCAGTTTAATAATCAGTCTTATTTTTTACATTGTGGTTGAGCCATCCCAACACAAAAATAAGTATGCTGTCAACATCAAATACAGCTTTGATCAGTTTGCCAAGTGATTTTTTTCAATGTCCTAATACTGAACAGATAAACTGCAGCATAAAGAGAAAGCGACAGACTGAGATTAGTTCACAGATCACTATATTTCCATAATCAGTCAGATATGAAGCCGTGGCAGACACTATGCAAACATCCCGCCACTGTTCTTCCCTCGTCGGCTTTTTCATCTGACCCATTTGCAAACACTCACAGATTTTAACAATAACTTATATAAAGGCATATAAACATGCAGGTTATTTTTAACTCTCTTCCGTCAGAGACAAAGATCAATGGGTGACATGCTATCAGCCCTCGCCATCGCTGGCAAACTGCTTTTATCGGTTTCTTTTTTTTTTTTTTTGCTTCTTCCTTTTCTGTTCTGGGCAAATGTTTATTCTACGCTCTTCTGCACGCTATGTTGTCTTTCTGGATATTGAGACAGTATTGATCTCACCTGACCTCTGCTGCTACAGATGCACAAAACATGGCCAATTTTACTAGATACATTCAATGTCTTTCCTAATGGAGGAGTTGGTAAAACAAATATTTCTAAAGTGAATTCATTAACAGATAGCAAAAATACTGAATGGCAATGCACCTCCATTCATCTTGGGTTGTTTTCAAGGTTTTAACATGTTGACCACAATCATAATTTAACTTTATTTGGAGTACTACTAGTGCACAATGCACATTTCTTATTAAGCCTAAAATGTGATTTAATGTCACTATTGATGAGGACTGTATGATCTTTGAATAATATCTGCAAGACATTTAAAGTGTACCTGAAGTATACTTGCAATAGTTCCACTTTAGCACATTCAAATATACTTCAGGATATATTTAGTTGGACCACAGCACACTTCCACACAATTAAAGTGCATTAAGTACAAAATTAGTTGTTCCAATTTAACAGACTTTAGTAGTTTTATGTATGTGGAAAATAAAAATAAAAATATAATTATAATTATGTGCAACAGATTTACCCAGTGGGAATTTTCTACTTTACAACAAATAAGTATTTCAGTTGAAATACACATTTTAAATCGTAAAATCTATATGTATGTAGTTCATTAGTATTTTCCAGTACCTACATAAAAATTAAAAATGTGATATAAATTTTTTTTCTAATAATTATTGTTATAATTTGCCAATTATTCATGAATTATTCCCTAAATGTAATGAAGACATTTTCTCAGTGTATTGTAAAATACATTATCTATTTCATCCTGATGAAATGCAGCAATATCCGGGAGATCATAACATCTGTTTCTGGCAGATCATCCGTCGTCTTCTTTGTAATGGCCCATTTGAGGACACAGGACAATCTTTTTGTTCTACTAAAAACAACATGCAAATATGGAGCCTGATCTTGATCACATCTTCTCTGTCATCTCTTTCCATCTCTCTAACACACGCACAAAACTCAAATCTTTAACCAAACATTGCTGTTAGGGTATATGTAACAATGTAAAAGCCTTTACTGGAATGAAGTAAATGTGTCCCTGTTGGAAAAAAATTTAAATCTTACCCTCCCTCAACTTTTTGAATGGATGTACAGTATTTCACAAAAGTGAGTACACCCCTCACATTTCAGCAACCATTTTAGTATACCTTCTCAAGGGACAATACTATAGAAATGAAACTTGAATATATTTTAGAGTAGTCAATGTGCAACTTCTATAACAGTAAAGATTTACTGTCCTCTGAAAATAACTCAACATACGGCCATTATTGTCAAAAAAAGCTGGCAACAAAAGTGAGTACACCCTAAGTGATAACAGCTACTTCGTTTAACCATGCAAAAACATGTCCTATTCATCATGTTTATGTTTTTGTCTGCTTGACAGGACCACACAAATTTGTGTATCTTGTATTAGAGCAGTTAAAATTTGGTGCTTTGAGTACAATTCTCTCATACTGACCACTGGAAGTTCAACATGGCACCTCACGGCAAAGAACTCTCTGTGGAGAGCAACAATTCTAATTCTCAAATCCTCAAAGATGGCCTAGGCTATAAGAAGTTCGGTAACACCCTGAAACTGAGTTACAGTACAGTGACCAGGGTCATACAGAGGTTTTCCAAGATGGGTTCCACTCGGAACAGGCCTCGCAAGGGTCGATCATAGAAGTTAGATCCTCATGCTGTGCAGAAGATGACTTCAAAAAACAGACGCATGAGTGCTGCCAGCATTGCTTTAGAGGTTGCAGAAGTGGAAGGTCAGCTTGTCAGTGCTCAGA